>CAJQZJ010004760.1:9270312-9281924 GCA_907164525.1 Lophiomys imhausi
ACAGCAAATTCTACAGTAGATAATGCATATTGAACCAAAATATTTTTATTTTTTAACTTTTTTGTGTGTTAGAAGAAATCCACATGTGTTCCACAGTCTGTACATATATGGAGGTCAGAGGATATCTTTTTTTTCCAGCATTTATTTATATCTTCAAATTGTATCTCAATCACTGCCCCTCCTCCTCCCCCTCCCGGTCCCACCCTTCTACCTCTTCCCCTTCTCCCTCCAAGCAGCCAGTTGTCTGTCATTTCTTAGTTTTGGAAGCTGCTTCCTCTACACTTCTTGTTTTTTTTTTTTAACTTTATTTTTTTTTCTTCAAGTTACATCTCAGTCACAAACCCTTCCCTATTCCCCCTTCCTATCCCGCCCTTCCACCCTCTTCCCCCCAGCAGTTTCCCCTTTCAGTCCAACAGATGGTTCCTTCTCTTATAACAGTAAATACTATACAAAACAACAGATATAAATATGCCACATTTATGAGAGTTAAATGGCCCAGTATACCTTCCCAATGTCCAGTTTATACATATTTGGCCCCTGACTTTAACATTCTACTATCTAACCATCTCCATGAGTTTAAAGGTCTATATCTGACTCAACATTCATACTAACTTGCAACACAATTTTAAGAGTATCTTCTTAGATCTATATCACCCTCCCTCTTGATTCCTAAACAACTCAAAATTTAACTATGAGACTCTAGCTGTCTATTCTTCAACCACCTCAGAGACCTGAGAGGGATAAATATATTTGCTTATATAGGAAGTGCAGGGCCTGCAGCTTCCAAAACTAAGAAAGGACATACCAATGACTGCCTGGACAGTTCCCATTTTCTCTCCATACATTCCTGCATCAGTCTTCAGCCTTTGGGTCCTGTTTCTCTGACAGACATTTGTTGTAGAGCAGGGATTATGAAGGACTTACCTACCCTGTCTTGGCAGAGCTAGGTTGTCGACTTCCCTGCTACCAAGTTTTGTCCTTTTTGGACAGCAGTCTGTCTGCAGTTGGAGCAAGGAGTTTTTACATGCCAAGAGATAGGCTTGCCACTAATTCAACCATCTCACACTGGAGATTCTTCGATGCTTATCTTCTACTTGGAGTAGAATAGGGGGTGCTGTCAGGAGCTGATATGTCTTGATATCAAAAAAAAAAAGAATCTTAATGACCTTCCTAAAAGCTCTCTCTCCACAAACAGGCATTGGGGGTTAAGGAACAACTCTTAATCACATGGTGTTGAGTCTGCTTAAAGAACTCCATAGACAAGATCTCTCTGCCTCCAAACCCAGACAGAATTACAGCTAGCATGTTCCCGAGGAGTTGTGACTAGGCTGTGTTTCACCATGTGTCCCTACAGGTTGAAGGATGTGTCACAGACAGAGTTGCATCTTTCCAACATTCTGACACACTGTGGGTACAGCAAAGTGTGTCCTTGGGAAACTTTATTGGAGGAAGTGGCATGACTGTGCCTGTGAAGGATACACAGTGTGTTTGAGGCACACCTGAGGCATGGCGGCCTGTGAACAGAAGGACAGACACCAGGGCAGATGCAGCTAATTCTAGCACAGAGATCCTTGCTTTGAACCACTCAGAACAGAAGCACATTTTGAAAATATTTAAAAGAAGTATGGATGTTAATCCTTATGTATGCTTTTTGATGTAAAGATGTGACACACATACAGGCTAAGACTACGTTTATTGACTAAGACTCATATTGATCTACAGTAGGCTTTGTGGTCTAGCGTGAGCCACTGAACACTTGTAAAATGTAACATCTCAGTATTCCACTTACAAGAACCTGGGAGGGTCAAATGAGACAACACACAGAGATTCTTCACATAAGTGGTCATGACGGCTGTTGTGTGAGCTCATTCTGTTACTGTTCATTCAGAAGCTCTGGGAGTTCTCTATGTACTAGAAACTCTCTCACATCGTATGCAGAGTGTCAAACAAAACACAGAGCACATGCCTCTCTCACAGAGCTGGTGGTCCCATGGGATAGACAGATTCAGAGCAGGGGCATAAGCAAAGCTCCTCAAGATGGAGACATTTAGACATTTAGATGGAAAGAAAAGATTTCCTTCTATCACATGTTGAAGGAAAGCATTTCCACGAGGATAGGTCACTTTGAGGTTGAAGTCTAGAGATGACGTAAATAGTTGGCCATGTGCAGAGTGGGCTGTGACTTGACAGAACTAAGGGAAGAAAGGAGCTTCTCATAGTTAGAAGGTTTTGAACCATGGAGGGATGCTCAGAGTTGAAGAACATGAAGACTGGGGAGGTATCAGGGCAGGTACAGGGCTGACTGGATCAGATTGAAAAACTTGCCGTATTCTAAGGAAGCTAAGGAAACAATGGATACCAACATGGCTGACATGGCCAGAACCATGAGGTGATGGGGGAGATTTCTGTGGCCTCGAGGGAGAGGGAGGAGGCGGTGGTAATGGTCCAAGGTCATAGTGTGACTATTTCATCTGTTGCCTTATTTTTCCTGATACTTTTGCCTAGTTTGATGCATGGTTTTTAATTTGGACACAGTTTTGATTAAAATGACATTTCAAAACAGCTGAATTTATTAATATTTTTCTTTAAGTTCCTTTGTCTTTTGCTTTGAAAGGTCCTTCCTCAATCAAAATTCACCTGAATTCTGCTCTAAGGCTTTTGTGTTTCCAGTCCATTTGCATATACAATTTCAGTATTTGTGGGTACACTTGGTTTAATAAAGAGACGTAATCAAGAAACTTTACATTTAAAAACACTATTGTGCTAAGGTTATTTTTGAACAATGTGGTTTTAATGGTTTATAATGAAACATTCACTTGCTAAAATCTCTTGATTCTGTGTGAAAGGCGCCCACTTAAGTGGGTAACTGTGCTCTGCCCCAATAGGCTGCCTGAAGAATGTAAGACTAGAAGAAAAATTTTAATGGTGAAAATAATACTTCCTTCATTCTAATGAGTCAGGGGGCAAGAGAAGCCCAGTGAGTTATTTCATTTGGGTCTGATCCTTTCCAGTTCAGTCTGTCCTGCTCTGTCCCTACCGGAGCTTCATTGTTGTCTAGGCCTCACACCTGGCATTTACAAATCACTTTTAATTGGTAGTTAACTTTGGATACGTTTTTCCCTGCACTTCACCAACTCTCCAGGTACATCGTCACTCCTATCATTTCCTCTCACTGGCCTCCCTGCACTCCAGACAGGAGGCTCATCAGGATCCTTGTGGAAAAGCAGGGCTGTGGCATGATTGAGCCCTGTTTGTTGTCACTTTTGCATAATTGGAATATCATAGTCCAACATGCACCTCTCAAATTGGCTAATATATTTGTCACTGTCTTGAGCAGAAGGCTTCTCTGTGCACAGGAGAATATCCCAGCTGGGGCCCTGTTCCTTCCGAACATGAAAAATGGGCTTGCTAGAATCTCTGAGTCATTCTTTGCAAAGCTTTTCCCTGATCCGCTGCAGCCACTGATCCATTCAACACTTGACTTTAGATACCTGGCGTGTGCCCGCAGTGATGAATGCAGTGCTGATGAGCGGACAGGCCACTATGATTGATGCCCTCCAGAGACTCCAGGATGAAAACAACCCAGTGAGCCAACGGCTCTGTGCTGGAAGTCGATTCAGGACATGGGCATAGTTCTGCTCACCGCTGAGAACTGACTGGAGTGGCATTGCTTGCCCTCAAGTACTCTATGTGACTTGCATGTGAGGTGCTTTGGCGGGAGTCAGGGGCAGAGCTGAGCCCAACAGCCCTCTAACAAGCCATTTGGCCACCTGAGGGGCTTATTGAGGTGGCCCATCTGGCAAAGGAAGCAAAAGAAAGAAACTAGAAGGGCACCACCACCATTTCTCCTCGGCTTCCTCTTCTGATGAGACAGGAAGTAGAGCACACACCATACCCTTCCAGTGCTGCGGAGGGACTCACCTGCCATCATGCCTTCCGTGCCATGATGTATCATTCCCCTCAAACTGCGGACCCACATAAACTCTCCTTTTTAGTTGCTTTGTCACGTGACTATGAGAGGGACGGGAAAGTATCCATTTTACCCCTGAGCCTAGAACAAGAACTCTGAAGCTGCAATGAAATCTTGAGGGATGAGTTCCATTAGGAACCGATTTTCTGGATAAATACTCAGCCATGTCCACATAGCCTTGCTATTAACAAAGTCCAAAGCTGCTAGTAACAATTTTCAAGCAAGAGTTGCTTTGCTGAATGATAAAGCAGTCGGACGTACTGTAGTGACAAAGGACAGAAATGATTTCTCTCCTACTTACTGCAGTAGATGCTGCTTGCTAAGGACGGTTCATTCATTTGATAAAGTAAAATGTTTGCATAAGTGGGGAAATCATGACAATGACCAAAGAGAATTCAGGGGTCAAAGCATTAGGACACTCTTTTCTGCTTATGTGTGTATATGTGTGTACATGTTCATATGTGTGTGTGTTTGCTTATGTGTGAATGTACATATCAGAAATCAACCTTGGGTGACCTTTATGAACCCTCCTGTGTTGTCCATCTTCTTTTCTGAGACAGGGTCCCTCACTGGCCTTGAGCTTTCAGACTTGGACTGGTTGACTGCTCATCGATTCCAAGGAATCTGCCCTCTCTGCCTCCCCGCCTGTGCCACCATGCCTGGCTTTTTCACACTGGTCCTGTGTGTTGATCTCACATCCTCATTGTTGTATTTCACCAACTGGGGCATCTCCTCAACCCGTGATTAACACTTGTTAATCACTTTTAGGGGAAGAAAATAGGGTTCATAGTGCCTGGGAAGGTTGCGTGGGATCAAGCAAGCTCGAAGCTCACTGACAAGGGTGGAATCACTCTCTACATTGTTGTTCCACAGAATTTTTTTTGTTTGTTACAAAAATCAGTTTACTCCATGCATTAACCTAATTAACCTAAGGGGCATTCACTGTTACATTCTCCTTGAACTGATTTGTTCACTGTTGAAATGTCATCTTTGTAATGAAACCAAAAGTTAATGAATTTCTAATGTCATTCAACTCTTCTTAGACTTTCTGTTTTTACTTTTTAAATGAATTACTCAGATATCTGTAATTATCTATAGTGTAGTATGTTTCTTTAACTAAGCAAACTGGACAGAGTGAAATTGATGTTTTGATGGTTCCTTTCTGATCACAATTCTCTTATTTTTACTATATAATAATTATTATTTTGTAGAACATACTGTAATCCTGGAATGATACTAAAAGCCAGTATATGCCCTGGTGTTCCAGACTGGAGGAACAAGAGGACTCTTTGTATCTAAAGTGGCTGATGGAAGTGTCCTGGAACATTCTCACACAGTCCTGCCCTGCTTCTGTCTCAGGGAACAGAGTTGCTCAAACTGAGGGGAGGAAATATTCCATGTCTGTGCCTGAACTCTGTAGAGAAGCAGGGTTTGCACAATGAAAGGTTAGCATGTCCCATCAGGTAATAAACAGATCTGCCCAACCTAAGTCATACAGTTATCTCTGTCCTTCAGAGATAGAGATCAGAAAAGACCACGCAGGACCAAAGGAGACAAGATTGACAAGCCCGTTCACAAAGATTTTAGCCAACTGGAATCCTAAAGCAGAATATGACAAACCTCAACCATAGAAGGAAGGAGTCAAGGAGACAGTATATGACCTAAGGGAGTGGCAGGAGGACACCATGATGACCTCAGAGACTGGATAAAAGGAAATAAGAAGAATGGATATGTTTCCAGGACAGAAACCAGTTCCCCAGAGAGGAACAAAGATGGAGGTAGCTCCAGCCTGTCCTTTGCAGCACTCTTCCAGGACCCGAGGGAGGAATACGAACAAACATCTGTGAGGAAATCCTAGGAGTCAGCCATTGTCCAGTGCCCTACAGTGATCTTGTTGTCTGGAAACCAATTACTGCATTTGCCTGAAGGTACCATAAAAGTATTTATGTGTGAAAACACTTCCTTGGGTGAATTCACTCAGCTGTGCCAACATGAGCTGCTCTTCTGGAAAGTTCTATCTCATGTATGGTCATCTATTTCACCATTTTCTCTTCCTCCTCAAACCTAATCTTCATTGTCAACTTGATGCATCAGGGATGAAGGAAACTAGTATGAAGACTGCCTCCACCGACTGACCTGTAAATATGTCTGGGGGACATTTTCTTTACTGCTAATTGATGTAGGAGTGTCCAGCCCAGGCAGGTGGCGCCATCCTTAGGCAGGTAGGTTGGGCTATATAAGAAAGGTAGCTGAGTGTGAGCCTGAGACTGAGGTAGTAAGCAGCATTCCTCCATGGTCTCTACTGCAGTTCCTCAGAGTTCCTGACCTAAGTTTTTGGCCTGACTTGTCCAGTGGTGGACTATTATGTGGAAATGTAAGATGGAATGAACCCTTTCCTCCATAAGTTACTTTTGGCCAGACTACTTTATCAAGGAAACAGAAACTAATTTAATTATGTGTGTGGATAATCTTTGTGCTGTGCAGGTCACATGGTGACTCTCCATCACAGAACTTGGAGGGCACTAAAATATCTGGTAGTGGGAATGAGAGAGCATCCATTACAAAGGATACAGAGAGCGAGCTGCCCTGAAAATTTGTCACAGAAGCACGTTTATGTCAGGTTCATGCTGGCAACAGCAGTAGTGGCTTCTGATGGTTGTTGGGGGTTGGGACAAGCCTGGGAAGAGGGAAGGTGGGATGGTAAATGTTGTCAACTTGACAGAATATAGAGCCAGCTTGATGGTAAGCCCACAGGTAATTGTCTATAATGTATCAAGGAGGGAAAGACCATCTCACTGTGGGTGGCACCATACCCTGGCTGGGATCCTGGGTTATGTGAACAGAGAAAGGGAGTTGAGCTGAGACATGTATCCACCACTTTCTGCTTTTTGATTGTGGATGCCATGTGACAGGTTGCTTCCAGCTCCTGCTGCCTTGATTTCCCCATTGTGATAGACTTTATCCTTCAACTGTAAGTGAAGAATAAACACTTTCTTCGATAAGTTGTTTTTTTTTTGGCTTTTTTTTCCTTTTATTTTTTATTTCTTCAAGTTACATCTCAATCGCAGTCCCCTCCCTATTCCCCCCTCCAGTCCCACCCTCCCACCCTCAACCCCCCATCCTCTTCCTTTTTTTAAGTTTAAGGTATATCTTATTTCCCCCTACAGTTTCCCCTTTCAGTCCAACAAATGGCTCTTTCTCTTATAATAATAAATGCAATACAAAACAACAGAGGTAATTAGGCCACAGTTATGAGGGTTATATGGCTTAGCGTACATTCCCAATGTCCAGTCCATATGTATTTGGCACCTGACTTTAACATTCTACTATCTAACCATCCCCATGAGTTTAAAGTTCTATATCTAACTCAACATTCATACTAACTTGCAACACAATTTTAAAAGTATCTTCTTAGATGTATAACACTCTCTTGACTCCTAAACAACTCAAAATTTAATTATGAGGCTCTAGCTATCTGTTCTTTAACCACCTCAGAGACCTGAGAGGGATAAATATATCTGGTTTTATAGGAAGTACAGGGCCTGCAGCTCCCAAAACTAAGAACGACATACCAGTGGCTGCCTGGTATTGGTATAGAAACAGACCAGTAGATCAATGGAATCGAATTGAAGATCCAGAAATAGACCCACACACTTATGGCCACCTAATTTTTGACAAAGAAGCCAAAACAGCACAATGGAAGAAGGACAGCATCTTCAACAAATGGTGTTGGTCCAACTGGATGTCCACTTGTAAAAGAATGAAATTAGACCCACTCTTACAGCTGATAAACACCTTCAGCAAAGTGGCTGGATACAAAATTAATTCAAAAAAATCAGAAGCCCTTCTTTATACAACAAACAAATGGGCTGAGAAAGAAATAAGGGAAACAACCCCCTTCACAATAGCCACAAACAATATAAAATACCTGGGGGTAACTCTAACCAAGCAAGTAAGGACCTGTACAACAAGAACTTCAAGCCCTTGAAGAAAGAAATGGAAGAGGCCTTTAGAAGATGGAAAGATCTCCCATGCTCATGGATAGGTAGGATCAACACAATAAAAATGGCCATCCTACCAAAAGCAATATACAGATTCAATGCAATTCCTATCAAAGTACCAACACAATTTTTTATAGACATGGAAAGAGCTAGTCTCAATTTCATATGGAACAACAAAAAGCCCAGAATAGCTAAATCAATCCTGTACAATAAAAAAACATCTGGAGGTATCACCATCCCAGATTTCAAGCTGTACTGCAGAGCAATAGTTGTAAAAACAACATGGTATTGGTATAGAAACAGACCAGTAGATCAATGGAATCGAATTGAAGATCCAGAAATAGACCCACACACTTATGGCCACCTAATTTTTGACAAAGAAGCCAAAATGGCACAATGGAAGAAGGACAGCATCTTCAACAAATGGTGCAGGTCCAACTGGATGTCCATTTGTAAAAGAATGAAGTTAGATCCATACTTATCACCTTGTACAAAACTTAAGTCCAAGTAGATCAAAGACCTTAACATAAGGCTGGTCACACTAAATCTACTAGAAGATAAAGTGGGAGAAACCCTCGAACTCATTGGCACAGGCGACAACTTCCTGAACAGAACACCAACAGCTCAGGTCTTGAGATCAATAAATCAATAAATGGGACCTCATGAAACTGAAAAGCTTCTGTAAGGCAAAGGACACTGTCATTAGAACAAAACGGCAGCCTACAGACTGGGAGAAAATCTTCACCAACCCCACATCTGACAGAGGGCTAATATCCAAAATCTACAAAGAACTCAAGAAATTAAATGCCAAGAAACCAAATAATCCAATCAAAAAATGGGAGACAGAGCTAAATAGAGAATTCACAAAGGATGATAAGTTGTTTTTATCAGAGCATTTTAAACACAGGAACAGAAAAAGAAGCTAAGATAACAGGTCAAGTTCTAGCTCTTGGGTCAATATTGCATTGTTTCTATTAATGTTAACTGTCACTTTCACAAAAGAATGAGTTAATAAACAATACAGTTGTGTGTGTATTTTTATACACATACTATTATAGATACATTATTATGCACATATTATATGCATATATATGTGTGTACATATACATTTGTTTTTGTGATGCTGAGGATAGATCAGGTAGGAGCCTTGTGTGTGTTAGGCTCTATCATTCAGGTACACTCACACTGCTGTGTGTGTGTGTGTGTGTGTTTAGATCAGAGGTCAGTGTTGGGTGTCTTATCAATTACTTTCCACTTTACTTTTTGGAACAGGTCTTGCCCTGACCCTTAAGCCATATTTGCTGGCCAGGAAGCTGCAGGGATCCGCTGTCTCTGCTTCCTCAGCAATGGGATGATGGAATGTACTTCTATTCCCAACTTTTTATGTGGGTCCTGCGGATTTGCACTCACTTCCTCATACTTGAGCAGCCCCACAGAACCAACAAGCTGCTCCCCAGCTCCATTGTACATACTTTCAAAAGACCAGGTGGCAATTACAGATCATTTCACAGTTCCTCTTGGTACCACCATGCATTTTTCAATTTTATAGGTAATAATTATCTCATCAGAAAAGGATCGTGACTACTCACTCGAGAAACAGAAAACGGGTTCAGAAGCATAATTCCATGCTTCTGTTGACCTAATGTACATTTCTACACGTGGGCCTGTATCTGAGGTTAGCCAGCGTCAGTGGAAAAGGAGCATACATTGCTTCTGTGTGATCCTGTGTCTTGGGAGATATTAACAAACAACTACTCACTCCAAATAGGGAACTTTTGGCACACCAAAGTACAAATGCCACTAAAGTGAACCAATGAGTTCTATGGGGATTACTTACCAGAGTATGGATGAGAAGTTACATATAGGGCTATGGGTGAGGGGTTACTTATAGGAGCAGAACTTAGTCAAAGACAGCTGGATCAGAAAAGCCCATCCAGGACGAATGACGGCTCAGAAAGGCTGGAAACCTGGAGGTCAATGCAGACAGTGGAAGGCTCAGAAGGTTGGAGAGTGTCTCAGGTGGCTCAGTTGATCTGAGCCTCTTCCAGACAGCTCAGCTGGTCACTTCTTGTTTCAGGCCCTGTAGCTTGTCTGAGAGTGACTCTCAGTAGTCCCTACTGTTTATATACTTTCAGGAAAAGAGAGGCTTAGCGATACTTGTCAGTTTCAAGGACTTCCTGAAGCTATTTTGAGTGGTTTCTTCCTTTCTTTTTTTTTTTTTTATAAGTACTTTATTTTTTTTTCAAGTTACATCTCAGTCGCAAACCCTTCCCTATTCCCCCTTCCTGTCCCACCCTTCCACCCTCTTCCCCCCTCCAACAGCTTCTCTTTTCATTCCAACAAATGGTTCTTTCTCTTATAACAGTAAATTCTATACAAAACAGCAGAATTAAATATGCCACATTTATGAGAGTTAAATGGCCCAGTATACCTTCCCAATGTCCAGTTCATACATATTTGGCCCCTGACTTTAACCTTCTACCTTCTAACCATCTCCATGAGTTTAAAGTTCTATAACTGACTTAGTTTTCATACTAACTTGCATCACTATTATAACCATCTTCTTAGATCTAGAACGCCCTCTTGATTCCTAAACAACTCAACATTTAGCTATGAGACTCAAGCTGTCTATTCTTCAACCACCTCAGAGAGCTGAGAAGGATAAATATATCTGATTGTATAGGAAGTGCAGGGCCTGCAGCTTCCAATACTAAGAAATGACAAACCAGTGACTACCTGGACAGTTCCCATTTTCTCTCCATACATTCCAGCATCAGTCTTCAGCCTTTTGGTCCTGTTTCTCTGACAGACATTTATTGTAGAGCAGGGATTGTGAAGGACTAACCTACCCTGTCTTGGCAGAGCTAGGCTGTCGACTTCCCTGCTACCAAGTTTTGTCCTTTTTGGACAGCAGTCTGTCTGCCGTTGAAGCAAGGAGTTTTTACATGCCAAGAGATAGGCTTGCCACTAATTCAACCATCTCACACTGGAGATTCTTCGATGCTTTTCTTCTACTTGGAGTAGAATAGGGGGTGCTGTCAGGAGCTGATATGTCACGATATCAAAAAAAAATTTTTAATTTAAGACCACATCTTTGAATGCCATATTCTGCAGATCTCTTGGGGTTTTTGAAGATGCCCTATCTATCTCTTGTATTTAGATTAGCAAATGTTGCTTGTCTCTTAACAACTTGATTACTGAGTAGCTTAGAGAATATCTGTGATAGACTGTCTTAGTAGCTAACAAGGTGACATGCATGCATGACTAGGAGTTTGTTTTTCTTAACTATCCTAAAAAGTTTAAGACGGTTGGTATCAAGAGGCCAGAGCTTCACATTTCATTTTTAAGTATCTCTGGGTACGATACCATTAGGAAGCGTTACCTTAAATTTTGTATCAATATACAAAGATCTATTCAAATGTGGCTAAATATACTCTTAATTTTGTATCAATATACAAAGATCAATGCCTATGCGGCCCAATACAATCTTAATATTGCGTCCATATACAAGGGTCAATACCATTGTGGCCAACTATAATCTTAGTTTTGTATCAATATACAAATATCAATACTGACGTAGACCAATACAATCTAATTTTTGCACAATAAACAATGGTCAATACCACTTTAGCCAAATATAC
>CAJQZJ010004760.1:9285802-9313359 GCA_907164525.1 Lophiomys imhausi
TTTTGGTCCTGTTTCTCTGACAGACATTTATTGTAGAGCAGGGATTGTGAAGGACTAACCTACCCTGTCTTGGCAGAGCTAGGCTGTCGACTTCCCTGCTACCAAGTTTTGTCCTTTTTGGACAGCAGTCTGTCTGCAGTTGAAGCAAGGAGTTTTTACATGCCAAGAGATAGGCTTGCCACTAATTCAACCATCTCACACTGGAGATTCTTCGATGCTTTTCTTCTACTTGGAGTAGAATAGGGGGTGCTGTCAGGAGCTGATATGTCACGATATCAAAAAAAAATTTTTAATTTAAGACCACATCTTTGAATGCCATATTCTGCAGATCTCTTGGGGTTTTTGAAGATGCCCTATCTATCTCTTGTATTTAGATTAGCAAATGTTGCTTGTCTCTTAACAACTTGATTACTGAGTAGCTTAGAGAATATCTGTGATAGACTGTCTTAGTAGCTAACAAGGTGACATGCATGCATGACTAGGAGTTTGTTTTTCTTAACTATCCTAAACAGTTTAAGACGGTTGGTATCAAGAGGCCAGAGCTTCACATTTCATTTTTAAGTATCTCTGGGTACGATACCATTAGGAAGCGTTACCTTAAATTTTGTATCAATATACAAAGATCTATTTAAATGTGGCTAAATATACTCTTAATTTTGTATCAATATACAAAGATCAATGCCTATGTGGCCCAATACAATCTTAATATTGCGTCCATATACAAGGGTCAATACCATTGTGGCCAACTATAATCTTAGTTTTGTATCAATATACAAATATCAATACTGACGTAGACCAATACAATCTAATTTTTGCACAATAAACAATGGTCAATACCACTTTAGCCAAACATACTATTAATTTTGTATCAATATACAAGGGTATAAGTGCATATTCAATAATGTGACCTTTCTTCTTGATCCTTCCTGTGCTGTCTATGTCTCGATTTTTCTCAAGTCCGTGCATTCCTACATAGGAGATAAAGAAGGATACAGAAAAGGGAAAGAAGGAATACCCTGGGTCTAACCTCCAACACCCATTAAACAGGACCATTTAACAACTTGTAATCTCTTCCCCTAAATAACAGAGTTTTCAGTTGTCCTTCAAATAACCGAAAAGCAGAGAAACACCCTCCCCACCCTCTGGGTATGGGATGTCGCTCTCTTAAAATGACTTCCTGCTGATTTGGGTCGTAGTAAACCTGTTTGGGGCTCAAACCAAAATGGAAAAAATGGTTAAAAATGTTAATACAATCCTTTTATGTTCAGTCCTTCTGTTCTCAGCTGTTTAGATGTCCTAAGGAGTTTGTAGGCAGAAGCTGAACTTCCAGGCTTTACTGAGGTTCTGGCTGGGGCATTGTGTAGAGCTGAACGGTCTTAGCGGTATTGAGTTGTTGTGGTTGTAGGCTTTTGATGGAGACATCTATTGAGGGAGTCTGTCAGGCTGAATCATCTGGGTCACTTGTCTTCTTTTGGTGTCTGATTCTGATTTCTGCTGAGGTTTCCTTTGTCCAGTTGTCCCTGGGTTCCTTGAATGGATGCTTTGATTCTCCTGGAAAGATAAGAACAGAGCCTTGCCCTATTCCTCACTCAGGGACAATCGCCCTCTTTTTTTGGGGGGTGGGTGGGTAATATTTCTCCTGAAGCAAATTTGGTTTTTGACAATATATAAAGTGTTATCTTTCAATCTGGTTTAAAGAAGAAATTATTTTGTTATTGTGGAGCTAAACCAGCTTTAGTGTATATATTTTGAAGTCTCGAAGGACAATTTGTTTGTGTTGTGTGGGCCTTTTGAAAGTAGCTTTTAAACTTAGGTCCTTCCAAATCCTATGTGTGTGTCTCTGCATTCTAATTATTGGGATCCGAGACCTGTGGTTCCCATCTGAGGGGATTAAAGATGTGTTCCACCACTCCTGGATCAAAGGTTTTCTTTATTTAGAGTTTGTTTTGTATCAGGCTGACCTTGAGCTCTGAGATATGCCTGTTTCTGTCTCTAGTGTGTTGGGGTTAAGGGTGTACTCTTCTTGAATGATGGGATTAAGGGTGTGTACCCTCAGCACCCTTTTCCGTGTAATTCTAGAATTTATAAGTCCACTAACTCTATGGTGATCCTCCCGTCTCTGCTGAAGTTAAAGGCATGGGTTAACACCACATTTCTCCTGTATTTAACCTTAGCTCTACGTTTTTTCGACCCTTGGAGGTTCATAAAACCAGGTTGAACGGCTGTGTCTTTTAATTTATTTACAGTGTTTTAACGTTGTTACCTGCTTTTTTTTTTTAGTTAGTAAATTTATTTGTTTGTTGCTACAGGTTATATCCTTGACATATTGTCCTCTTTTCCTGCTTCCCAGCCCCACCCTCCCATGCTCTACTCCCTGACCCTTCCATCTTGATCCTCTGGGGTGGAGTGTCCCTGCATACCAGTCTCTCACCACAGATCAGGAGTCATATGAGGGCTCAGGGCCTCTTCATACACCGGGGGTCTATGAGGCAGTACTGCCAGTGAAAGGTGTCTCCTTGCTACGGGGGGGAAACTAAAAAAAAAAAAAAAACCAACAGACACACAAACCCACAAAAACAAAGAACAACAACAAAAAAAGAGAGGAAAAAGAAAGAGAAAAAAAGAGGGAAAGGGAAAAGAAAAAGAAATGAAAAGAAAAAAGAGATTTACGTCCATGTTCCTTTTGGTGTGTTGGTTGTAGTACAGATATCCTGTACAAAAAGCTAAAATCCTACTATAAGTGAATAGATGCCATGTGCATCCTTCTGAGTCTGGGTTAGCTCACTCAGGATGAGCTTCTCTAGATCCATCCATTTGGTTGCAAATTGCATGATTTCATTGTTTCTTATAGCTGAGTAATATTCCATTGTATAGATATACCACAATTTTTTAATCCATTCTTCAGTTGAGGGACATCTGGGTTGTTTCCAGTTTCTACCTATTACAAATAAGGCTGCTATGAACATAGATGAGGAGACTTCCCTATGTCTCCGTGAGGTGTCCTTTGGGTGTATACCCAGAAGTGGTATGGCTGGGTCCTGAGGCAAAGTTATTCCTAGATTTCTAAGATATCTCCAGACAGACCTCCATAGTGGTTGCACAAGTCTGCACTCCCACCAGCAATGGAGGAGGGTTCCCCTTTCTTCCCACCCTCGCCAGCATGTGCTGTCATATGAGCTCTTTATCTTAGCCATTCTGACAGGTGTGAGATGGAATCTCAGGGTCGTCTTGAGTTGCATTTCTCTGATGATTAAGGATGTTGAGCACTTCTTCAGGTGACTCTTGGCCATTAGGGCTTCCTCCTTTGTGAATTCTCTATTTAGCTATATCTCCCATTTTTTGATTGGATTATTTGGTTTCTTGGCATTTAGTTTCTTGAGTTCTTTGTAGATTTTAGATAATAGCCCTCTATCAGATGTGGGGTTGGTGAAGATTTTCTCCCAGTCTGTAGGCTGCCGTTTTGTTCGAATGACAGTGTCTTTTGCCTTACAGAAGCTTTTCAGTTTCATGAGGTCCCATTTATTGATTGTTGATCTCAGGTCCTGAGCTGTTGGTGTTCTGTTCAGGAAGTTGTCACCTGTGCCAATGAGTTCGAGGGTTTCTCCTACTTTTTCTTCTATTATCTTTAGTGTGGCCGGCCTTATGTTAAGGTCTTTGATCCACTTGGAATTAAGTTTTGTACAAGGTGATAGGTATGGGTCTAATTTCATTCTTTTACAAGTGGACATCCAGTTGGACCAGCACCATTTGCTGAAGATGCTGTCCTTCTTCCATTGTGCGGTTTTGGCATTTGTCAAAGATTAGTTGGCCATAGGTGTGTGGGTCCATGTTTGGGTCTTCAATTCGATTCCATTGATCCACTGGTCTGTTTCTATACCAGTACCATGCTGTTTTTATTATTATTGCTCTGTAGTACAGCTTGAAATCTGGGATGGTGATACCTCCAGATGCTTTTTTATTGTATAGGAGTGATTTAGCTATTCTGGGTTTTTTGTTGTTCCATATGAAGTTGAGTATAGCTTTTTCCAAGTCTATAAAGAATTGTGTTGGTATTTTGATAGGAATTGTATTGAATCTATAAATTGCTTTTTGTAGAATAGCCATTTTTATTATGTTGATCCTACCTATCCATGAGCATGGGAGATCTTTCCATCTTCTAAATGCCTCTTCCATTTCTTTCTTCAGGGGCTTGAAGTTCTTGTTATATAGGTCCTTTACTTGCTTGGTTAGAGTTACCCCCAGGTATTTTATATTGTTTGTGGCTATTGTAAAGAGGGTTGTTTCCCTTATTTCTTTTTCGGTATGCTTGTTTGGTGTATAAAGAAGGGCTTCTGATTTTTTTGAGTTAATTTTGTATCTAGCCACCTTGCTGAAGTTGTTTATCAGCTGTAAGAGTTCTTTGGTGGAGTTTTTGGGGTCGCTTATGTATACTAACATATCATCTGCGAATAGGGATAATTTGACTTCTTCATTTCCAATGTTTATCCCTTTGATTTCCTTTAGTTGTCTTATTGCTCTAGCAAGAACTTCAAGTACTATATTGAAGAGATATGGTGAAAGTGGACATCTTGTCTTGTCCCTGAGTTTAGAGGAAATGCTTCAAGCTTCTCTCCATTTAATTTGATGTTGGCCACTGGCTTCCTGTATATTGCCTTTATTATTTCTAGGTACGGTCCTTGTATGCCCGTTCTCTCCAGGACTTTTAGCATGAAGGAGTGTTGGATTTTGTCAAATGCTTTTTCTGCATCTAGCGAGATTATCATGTGGTTTTTTTTCTTTAATGTTGTTTATATGGTGAATTACATTGATAGACTTTTGTATATTGAACCATCCCTGCATTCCTGGGATGAAGCCTACTTGATCATGATGTATGATATTTTTGATGTGTTCTTGAATTCGGTTTGCTAGTATTTTATTAAGTATCTTTGCATCTATGTTCATGAGGGAGATTGGTCTGAAGTTCTCTTTCTTTGTTGGGTCTTTGTGTGGTTTAGGAATCAGAATGACAGTGGCCTCATAGAATGAGTTTGGCAGTGTTCTTTCTGTTTCTATGTGGTGGAAGAGCTTGAAGAGTAATCGTGTTAGCTCCTCTTTGAAAGTCCAGTAGAATTCTGTGCTAAAGCCATCTGGCCCTGGGCATTTTTTTGTTGGGAGATTATTAATGACTGTTTCTATTTCCTTAGGGGTTATTGGGCTGTTTAAGCTGTTAATCTGATTTTGATTTAGTTTTGGTAGGTGGAATTTATCGAGGAAATTGTCCATTTCGCTTAGGTTTGATTTTTAAAGTAGGACCCGAATATTTTCTGGATCTCCTCGATGTCTGTTGTTATTTCTCCCTTTTCATTTCTGATTTTGTTGATTTGGGTTCTTTCTCTTTGCCTTTTAGTTAATTTGGCTAGGGGTCTGTCTATTTTGTTGATTTTCTCGAAGAACCAACTCTTGGTTTCATTGATTCTTTGTATAGTTCTTTTTGATTCTAAGTTGTTGATTTCAGCCCTAAGTTTGATGATTTCCTGCCTTCTGCTCCTCTTGGGAGTGTTTGCTTCTTTTTTTTTCCAATTCACCCAGCTTAGCTGTTAATTCACAAATATGTGCTGTCACAATTTTCTTTTTGAATGCACTTAGTGCTATGAGCTTTCCTCGTAACACAGCTTTTATTGTATCCCATAGGTTTGAGTATGTTGTGTCTTCATTGTCGTTGGATTTTAAGAAGTCTTTGATTTCCTTCTTTATTTCTTCCCTGACCCAGTGGTCATCCAGTAAGGAGCTGTTCAATTTCCATGTGTGTATAGGCTTTCTGTTGATTCTTTTGCTGTTGAAGACCAGCTTTATTCCGTGGTGGTCTGATAAGATACAAGGGGTTGTTTCAATTTTCTTGTATCTGTTGAGGCCATCTTTGTGTCCAACTATATGGTCGATTTTGGAGAAGGTTCCGTGGGGTGCTGAGAAAAAGGTGTATTCCTTTGTGTTTGGGTGAAACGTTCTGTAGATGTCTGTTAGGTCCACTTGTTTCATGATCTCTGTTAGACTCAATATTTCTCTGTTTGGCCTCAGTCTTGATGATCTGTCCATTGTTGTGAGTGGGGTGTTGAAGTCTCCCACTACCAGTGTGTTGTGATCGATGTGCGATTTAAGTTTTAGAAGTGTTTCTTTTACAAAAGTAGGTGCCTTTGTATTTGGGGCATAGATGTTCAGTATTGAGATTTCCTCTTGATGAATATTCCCTTTAATGAGTATATAATGCCCTTCTTTGTCTTTTTTCATTAACTTCAGTTGGAAGTCTGTTTTGTTTGATATTAGGATGGCTACTCCAGCTTGCTTTCTGGGTCCATTTTTTTGGAAAACCTTTTCCCAGCCCTTTACTCTGAGGTAGTGACTATCTCTGGTAGTGAGATGTGTTTCTTGTATGCAGCAAAGGTACGGGTCTTGCTTGTGGATCCACTCTGTAAATCTGTGTCTTTTTATTGGGGAGTTGAGACCATTGATGTTGATGGATATTAGTGACCTGGGGTTGTTGTTTCCCATTAGTTTGGTATAGGTGATGGTCCTGTGTCTCTTTTGGTTTAGTTGCTGAGGGGTTTTCTATTCCCTTTGTTTTCTTGGGTGAAGTTTTCTTCTCTGGGATGGAATTTTCCTTCTAGGATTTTCTGTAGGGCTGGGTTTGTGGGTAGATATTGTTTAAATTTGATTTTGTCATGGAATATCTTGTTTTCTCCATCTATGTTGATAGAGAGTTTTGCTGGGTATAGTAGTCTGGCTGGGCACCTATGCTCTCTCAAGACTTGTAGGATATCTGTCCGGGCCCTTCTAGCTTTTAAAGTTTCTGAGGAGAAGTCAGGTGTAATTCTGATGGGTTTGCCATTGTATGTGACTTGGCCTTTTTCTCTTACAGCTTTTAATATCCTTTCTTTGTTCTGTACATTTGGTGTTTCAATTATTATGTGGCGAGAGGAGTTTCTTTTCTGATCTAATCTGTTCGGTGTTCTGTAATCCTCTAGGATTTTTATTGGCATCTCTTTTTTCAGGTTTGGGAAGTTTTCTTCTATGACTTTGTTGAAGATATTTCCTGGACCTTGGAGTCAGGAGTCTTCTCTTTCCTGTATGCCTATGATTCTTAGGTTCCGTCTTTTCATTGAGTCCTTGATTTCTTGGATGTTGTGGGTGAGAGATTTTTTTTTGCCTTCTCATTTTCTTTGGATGTTGTACTGATTTCTTCCATCAAATCTTCCATGCCTGAGATCCTGTCTTCCATCTCTTGCATCCTATTGTTGATACTCGCACCCGTAGTTCCTGTTCTTTTCCCTTGGTTCTCCACTTCCTCTTTTAACTCTGACTGTGTTTTCTTTATTGTTTCTATTTCTATTTTCATGTCTTGTATGGTATTGTTAGTTTTGTACATTTTCTTCTCCAGCTTACTTGTTTTTGTCTGAAAATCTTTCATTGCTTTGTCTTTTTCCTGTTCAAGCTCTGTCACCTTGTCTTGGAGCTCTTTAATGGTATTGTTCATTGTTTTGGCTTGTAAAATTATGGCTTCTTTGAATTCCTTCATAGATTTAAGTTCTTCTTGCAGGGACTCTATCACTTTCCATAATGCAGAATTGTCAACGTTTTCATGTGTTTCTGTTGGTGTGAGGTCATCCGAATTGGATGAGCTAGGATAATTCTGCTTTGTCGGAGTCATATTTCCTTGATTTCTATTTTTGCTTGGACCTTTGACCATTGGATGCGTTTAGCTGTCTGTTCTTGTCGTTTTCTGTGTTTGGATCCACAGGGGATGCTTTGGTGAAGGAGTCGAATTGCTTGGCTATCTGTCCTTTCTTACAGGGTGATCTCAGGGTCACCGTGGTTTTAATAGCCTGAATCGTTTTGAGCTGGTGCAGCCTATTCCCAGGTAGTGAGTAATGGTCCGGGATTGTTACACTGCTCCCAGTTCAGACTTCTCTATTTTGCACACTGAGTGATCAGCCTTCAATGGTTCTAATGGTATGGACCTGTTTGCCCAGGCACAGATTTTGTGGGCTTTGTTTGTCGTCACGGAGGCTGACAGGGCCCGGCTCCACACCTCATGTGTCTGGGTTTACCTGAATGCAGCTGTGGTCCCCTGGCTTCTGGTTACCCACTAGGCTTCTCCACCACAGGCCTGGCCGCTTCCCTCCCTATCTTCTCCACCTTGGGTGGGAGGAGCTTCGGCCCCTCCCGCCTCTGAACCGGCCTCCCGCCCTAGCTGCTTTGCTGTGGGTGGGTGGAGCTTTGGCCCCTCCCACCATCAGAGCCGGCCTCCTTCCCTAGCTGCTTTGCCATGGGTGGGCGGAACTTCGGCTCCTGCCACCATCAGAGCCGGCCTCCCACCCTAGCTGCTTTGCCGTGGGTGGGCGGAGCTTCTGCCCCTCCCGCCAGCGTCCGCTTCCCTCCCCAACTGCTCTGCCCGCCCACCTTCTGCTCCGGCTCGAGCCGCTGTGGATCTCCCGCTGAGCGCCCTTTTTCTACGTCTCGAAAAAACAAACAAACAAACAAAAAAAACCACAAGACTTCAACTATTCTGCAAAATTTCCTAAATAGTTATAAGTTCTTCCTGAGGTATGGGAAGTCCAGTTGGCTAGTGGGCGATCGCCATGTGGCCTTTGATTCTGCCTGCTGTGTGTTGGGATCTATCTTACCAGGCGCCTCTCCAAATGGGAGTTCCCGAATCCCGGATTTAGTGGCTTCCGTGTCTGTGAGAGATGGGGGAGAGCCTTGCCCTGGGACTTTTAACAGTCCCTTGGGAGCTGTGCGTGTTCCCGGAGGGGCCAGACCCTCTGGTTTTTGCACAGTGTCCCACAACTCTGTGTTTTCTATGGCTCTTCTCTCCCACATTCCGGTTTCTTCCTTTCTTAATGAAGTTCTCTGCACAACGGATATGTTCCAATCTGAGTGGAAAGTGCTGCATAGAATTTGGCAGGTAAACATGGTCCTCCCAGCTTCTATTGCACAAGATACCCTGCCTGCATTTATGTGGCTTACATGTTAATTAAGCCTCTGCCTGCTGGACCATGGGATGCCCACCTAGGTCCTCTCTCTATGTTTCCTATTTCCCTTCCTTCTACCTAGATGTCCTTTGACACCTCAACAAGGGTATCACTCAGGGTTTTCTTTTTAATGCACTAGGAATTGGCCTTTGTCATAGCATGTTGGGTGACAATGCCCTCTAGCCTGCCCCACTCGCCCAAGGTGTCCCCCTAACTTCTGTCAGAGGTCAACATGGCTATTCCTTGTGCTGAAGCTCAGCACTTCCTCTAGGCTTCTCCATGAGGAATCCCATGATTAGAAATTGGTATCCACAGAGAAGGTCAGACATGCTTAGCTAATGCATATCTCTATTAGCCCTCTCCTGTATTCCTGGCTCCTGTCCTGTTTAGTACTGTCTACTACTCTTAGGATTTGGAACTGAGTTTCTTTAATGGATGTAAGTGTGTCACCTGGCTTCCTGTCACTGTAACAAATACCCTAGACAGGGAGCTACCAGTATCGGCTTCACAGGTGAGAAACCTTGGCATCGGGAGGTCTGATTGTTAGAGAATCCTGAGAACGACTCTGAGCAGAGTTTCTCCTCCAGCATAGACAGCTTTCTGGGTCTTCACACTTGGCTGATTTCCTCAGCAGTCAGAGGACTCTTCCCTTACAAGAATCCAGTCAGGGAGGATCCAAGATGGCAGCAGTCGGCAGGGGCACATTTTGAGCTGGGGGGGGGGGAATAGCTACCATATCTCAGAAATATAAACAAGCTGAGCAACATCCTGAGAACCATGAACCGGCAAGGTCACACCTGGTGAACCCAGGGATTATTGGGGGTCCCTCGTGGGACCCTCAGACACTCCCAGGCAGTGGAGAGCAGTGTGAGAGGGCATAGCTCTGCATGGACCCAGGCAGCTTGCACCTAGACAGTGCTGCACAGAACGAAGACCACAAGGAGCAGTGTGGTATGACCCAAGCAGCAAGAACCATGGAGCTCAGTGTGGTGTGGTGGTGTGGTGGTGTGGTGGTGAACCCAGGCCCAGGAGCGAGCCTCAGAAGTGGGCAAGAGCCACTCAAAAATCCAGCAAGTGGAAAGGCTCAGGGCCAAACCAGAGGTTAGTGGCATGGGACAGAGGCTTGGGGCACAGTTTCGGGGCCCAAAGTGGAGGTTAGTGGCAAGAGACACAGACTCTGGTCCAAAATGGAGACCTATAGCATGGGGCAGAGAGGTCCGGGACACAGGCCCAGGACCCGGAGCAGAGGCCAGTGTGGACCTGGCCACAGAAGTGGGCAAAAGCCTCATAGTGGCTGGAAGGGAGGCACAAGCATATCTGGGCTCACCCAGAAAAAGGTGTTGGACAGAAAGGTCCCTCTACTGGATATACAGTCACTTGAAAGAACATTGTGCTCAGACAAGGCAGAGGGCTGCTCTTCTTGCACCAGTACAGTCTCCCAAAGATCTGATTACTTCAGGGTCTTCGGAGGTAGCACCAACTGGCAGGTAGATGTATGTCCCAGCTACCTGAGTGCCCAATAACACAGTTATCACAACACCCTAAAGAGGATGGGCAGTGCCACTGAAATGGTCCAGAAGGTATCAGGAACAATCAGCTTAGGGCAACCAGATGGCTAAAGGTCAGCAAAAGAACAAAACTGACAAAAATAAGGGAAATATGACTCCAATGAAATTCAGAGAGGTTAACACAACAAGCCCTGAACATCCCACCACAACTGAAACACATGAAAATGATGACAAATCTATACTTATGAAAATGATGGAGTCCTTTTAAGAAGAAATTAAAACACTGAAAGAATACAAAGAATCCTCAATTTTTTAAAAATAAAAACATTGGAGAATACTATTAGAGACCTCCAAGTCAACACAGCCGAACATGACCAGGAAAGAGACAAAGCACTGAAAGATTCGAAAGATTTGCAGACAAAGACAAGCAAATTAAAACAGGAAACATATAAAACGAATAAAATGTTTCAATGGTTAAAATTTGGAAGTAGAAGCAATAAAGAAAACACAAACAGAGATAAGAATGGAAGTGGTGAATCAAGGGAAGAGAACAGGAACTATAGACATGAGTATCAAAAATAGGATACAAGAGATGGAAGACAGGATCTCAGGTATGGAAGATTCATTTGATTGAAGAAATCATCAAGGATTCAATGAAAAGACGGAACCTAAGAATTATAGGCATAGAGGAAAGAGAAGACTCCCGACTCCAAGGTCCAGGAAACATCTTCAACAAAATCATAGAATAAAACTTTCCAAACCTAAAGAGAGAGAGAGAGATGTCAATAAAATTACAAGAGGCATATAGAACACCAAACAGATTAGATCAGGAAAGAAACTCCTCTTGCCACATAATAATTGAAACTCCAAATGTACAGAACAAAGAAAGAATATTAAAAGCTGTAAAAGAAAAAGGTCCAGTAACATATAATAGAAGACCCATCAGAATTACACCTAACTTCTCCTCGAAACTTTAAAAACCAGAAGGGCCTGGCCAGAAGTCCTACAAGCCCAGAGTGAACATAGGTGCCCAGCCACCCTACTATACCAGCAAAACTCTCTATCAACATAGATGGAGAAAACAAGATATTCCATGACAAAATCAAATTTAAACAGTATCTACCCACAAATCCAGCCCTACAGAAGATTTTAGAAGGAAAATTCCAACCCAGAGAAGATTATTACACCTAAGAAAACAGAGGAAGCAAAACAAAACAAAACTCCACTGTAGCTAAACCAAAAGAAATACACAACTACCACCTACACCAAAATAATAGGAAATAACAACCTTTGGTCATTAATATCCATCAACATCAATGGACTCAACTCCCCAATAAAAAGACCCAGGTTTACAGAATGGATCCTTAAAGAAGACCCATCATTTTTGTGCATACAAGAAATGTATCTCACTAACAAAGATATATGCTACCTCAGACTAAAGGGCTGGGAAAAGGTTTTCCAAGCAAATGGTCCCAGGAAGCAAGCTGGAGTAGCCATCTTAATATCAAATAAAATTGACTTTCAACTGAAGTCAATCAAAAAAGATAGAGAAGGGCACTGCATACTCGTTAAAGGAAATATTCATCAAGATGTCATCTCAATATTGAATATCTATTCCCCAAATACAAGGGCACCTAGATTTGTAAAAGAAACTCTTCTAAAGCTTAAACCACACACTGATCCCCACACATTAGTAGTGGGAGACTTCAACACCTCACTCACAACAATGGCAGGTCATTGAGACAGAAACCAAACACAGAAATAATGAGTCTAACAGAGGTCATGAACCAAATGGACCTCACAGATATCTACAGAATTTCACCTTAACACAAAGGAATACACCTGCTTCTCAGCACCCCATGGAACCTTCTCCAAAATCGACCATATAGTTGGACATAAAGATAGCTTCAACAGATACAAGAAAATCAAATAACCCCTTGTATCTTTTCAGATCACCATGGAATAAAGCTGGACTTCAACAACAACAGAAATAACAGAAAGTGTACACACTCATGGAAACTGAAAAACTCTTTACTGGTGACCACTGGGTCAGGGAAGAAATAAAGCAGGAAATCAAAGACTTCTTAAAATCCAATGAAAATGAAGGCACAACATACCCAAACCTATAGGACACATAGCAGTGCTACGAGGAAAGTTCATAGCATTAAGTGCCTTCAAAAAGAAAATTGTGGCAACTCATATTAGCAAATTAACAGCTGAACTGGAAGAACTGGAAAAAAAGAAGCAAACACTCCCAAGAGGTGCAGAAGGCAGGAGATCATCAAACTTAGGGCTGAAATTAACAACTTAGAAACAAAAAGAACAATACAAAGAATCAATGTAACCAAGAGTTGGTTCTTTGAGAAAATCAGCAAAATATACAAACCATTAGCCAAATTAACTAAAAGCCAGAGGGAAAATACTCAAGTCAACAAAACCAAAAATGGAAAGGGAGAAATAACAACAGACATTGAGGATATCCAGAGAATCTTTAGGTCCCACTTTAAAAATCTATACTCCACCAAATTTGAAAACTTAAGCAAAATTGACAATTTCCTTGATAGATTCCACCTACCAAAGTTAAATCAAGATCAGGTTAACAGATTAAACAGCCCTATAACACCTAAGGAAATAGTAGCAGTCATTAAAAATCTCCCAACCAAAAAAAAAAAAAAGCCCAGGGCCAGATGGTTTTAGCACAGAATTCTATCAGACCTTCAAAGAAGAGCTAATACCAATACTCTTCAAACTCTTCCACAAAATAGAATCAGAAGGAATGCTACCAAACTCATTCTATGAGGCGACAGTCACCCTGATTCCTAAACCACACAAAGACCCAACAAAGAAACAGAACTTCAGACCACCAATTTCCCTCATGAACATAGATGCTAAAATACTTAATAAAATACTGGCAAACCGAATCCAAGAACACATCAAAAGTATCATACACCATGATCAAGTAGGCTTCATCCTAGGAATGCAAGGATGGTTTAACATACAAAAATCCATCAACGTATTTCACCATATAAACAAGTTGAAAGAAAAAAAAAACACATGATCATTTTGTTAGATGCTGAAAATCATTTGACAAAATCCAACATCCCTTCATGCTGAAAGTACTGGAGAGAACAGGCATACAAGGACCATACCTAGAAATAAATAATAAAGGTGATGTACAGCAAGCCGGTAGCCAACATCAAATTAAATGGAGAGAAACTTGAACCATTTCATCTAAACTCAGGGAAAAGGCAAGGATGTCCACTTTTGCCATATCTCTTCAACATAGTACTTGAAGTTCTTTCTAGAGCAATAAGACAGCTAAAGGAGATCAAGGGGATACAAATTGGAAACGAAGAAGTCAAATTATCCCTATTTGCAGAAGATATGATAGTATACATAAGCAACACCAAAAATCAACGTGGCTGGACTCAAAATTAATTCCAAAAAATCAGAAGCCCTTCCTTTTACTAAAAAATAAATGGGCTGAGAAAGAAATTAGGGAAACAACACCCTTCACAATAGCCACTAACAATATAAAATACCTGGCAATAACTCTAACCAAGCAAGTGAAAGACCTGTATGACAAGAACTTCAAGTCCTTGAAGAAAGAAATTGAAGAGGCCATCAGAAGATAAAAAGATCTCCCATGCTCATAGATAGGTAGGATCAACATAATAAAAATGGCCATCCTGGCAAAAGCAATATACAGATTCAATGCAATTCCTATCAAAATACCACCACAATTCTTTGTAGACCTGGAAAAAGCAATTCTCAACTTCATATGGAATAACAAAAAACCCAGAATAGCTAAATCAGTCCTGTACAATAAAAAAGCATCTGGAAGTATCACCATCCCAGATTTCAAGCTGTACTACAGGGCAATAGTAATAAAACAGCATGGTACTGGTATAGAAACAGACCAGTGGATCAATGGAATCAAATTGAAGACCCAGAAATGAACCCACACACCTAGAGTTACTTAACTTTTGACAGGAAGCCAAAACCGCAAAATGGTAAAAGGACAGCATCTTCAACAAATGGTGCTGGTCCAACTGGATGTCCACATATAAAAGAACAAAATTAGACCCATACTTATTACCTTGTATAAAACTTAAGTCCAAGTGGATCAAAGACCTTAACATAATGCCAGACACACTAAATCTACTAGAAGATAAAGTGGGGAAAACCTTCAAACTCATCTGCACAGGTGACAACTTCCTGAACAGAACTCCAGCAGCTCATGATCTAAGACCAACAATCAATAAATGGGACCTCAGGAAACTGAAAAGCTTCTGTAAGGCAAAGGACACTGTCATTCGAACAAAACGGCAGCCTACAGACTGGGAGAAAATCTTCACCAACCCCACATCTGACAGAGGGCTAATATCCAAAATCTACAAAGAACTCAAGACATTAAATGCCAAGAACCAAATAATCCAATGAAAAAAAAAGGGGCGGGGGGAACAGGGCTAAACAGGGAATTCACAAAGGAGGAATCCCTAATGGCTGAGAGACACTTGAGGAAATGCTCAGCATTCTTAATCATCAGAGAAATGCAATTCAAGACAACTCTGAGATTTGGTCTCACACATGCCAGAATGGCTAAGATCAAAAGATCAAATGACAGCACATGGTGGTGAGGTTGTGGAGAAAGGGGAACACTCCTCCATTGCTGGTGGGAGTGCAAGTTTATACAACTACTATGGAAATCAATCTGGTGATATCTTAGAAAACTTGGAATAGCTTTACCTCAAGGCCCAGCCATACCACTTCTGGGTATATATCCAAAAGATTCCTCACCAAATCACAAGGAAGTTTCCTCATCTATGTTCATAGCAGCCTTATTTGTAATAGCTAGAAACTGGAATCAACCCAGATGTCCCTAAACCAAGGGATGGATTAAAAAATTGTGGTAGATCTACACAATGGAATACTACTCAGCCATCTTAAACAATGAAATCCTTGCAGCCAAATGGATGGAACAAGAGAAGCTCATCCTGAGTGACCTAATTCAGACTCAGAAGGATGCACATGGCATCTATTCACTTATAATTGGATTTTAGCCATATAGTACAGGATAACTATCCTACAACCAACATACAAAAAGGAACAGGACCATAGACTTTGTTACCTGTCAATGAGACACTTTGCCCTAGTGGTGCTGCCTTGTAGGCCCCCAGTGTATGAGGAGGCTCTTAGCCCTCATATGACTGCTGAACTGGGGCGGGGGACTGTTATGCAGGGACACTCCACTTCAGAAGAGTGGGATGGAAGGGATAGGGGGTAGAGGGTGGGATGGCAGGACTGGGAGGGGTGGAAAGAGGACACTGAGATGGAGATTTAACCTGAGTAATAAATAAATATTTAAAAAAAGAATCCAGTCAGTGTTCAGTTTATATGATCAGTGGAGCCACCACCAAAGAGAAGGGAAGCCAGCCTGCCCTGTGCTTGATCACAGTGTGTAGTATTTGCTGGTGAAGCTTTTTTTTTTCTCATTTTAAGTAGTGCAATTATCAGAGATAGCCTCATATGCTGGGACCCAGAGCCCAGACTGAACCCAGGTTCTTAGCACACCTGGGCATCAGATGTGTCTAATACCATGTGGGTTTCAAAAATCCATGCTATTTGGTGAACAGGGGAGCATAAAGGAGTTATAGAGTGTGGCTCAGTGGCAGAGCATCTGCCTGTAATCTCTCAGTGAGTGCCTGAGGGTGTGGTTCTGTGGGGGAGCATGGGTGTAACACCTAGCATAGTTGGCCCTGGTGCTGAAAAAAACAAAAAAATGGAGGAGAGTCCCAAAATGTGAAAAGCTTAACATTACTTAGTGTTACTGAAGTAGCTTCCAATATAACATTTATCATGATGGGATTTCTCTCCTTAAGTTTCTTGTGAGGTGGGCACAAGTAAATCCCTTAAGTGTTTTCTGTGTTTAAGGCATCCAACAGTTAAGATAAAAACTACTATTCTGTGCTGGGAGAAGCTCAGTGCATAGAGTGATTGTGGAGATGATCCTCTGAACCCACATGAGAAATCAGGGCATGGTGGCAAGCACTTTCCATCCCAGAACTGGGGAGGCAGAGACAAGTATCTCTCTGAAACTGGATGGCCAGGCAGCTTCAACTTAACCCGGGTTAGTGGAAGACTCAAAAATTCAGGGTGAAAAGCTCTGGAGTAATAACACCTGGGTTTGTTTTCTGATCTACACACACACACACACACACACATACACATCACACACATGCACATACCCATATACCACACCCACAAATACCCCACCACACTATACATTCATACCATATACACATATACACACATACATACCAGACACACACATACCACACCACATACAACATACACATACATAACATATACCACACCACACACATATCACACACACACACACAAAACACACACACATACCACACACACATACACATGTACCACACCACACACACACACACACACACACACACACACACACACACACACACACACACAGCACAGCACAACACAAGCAAAACCTTCCCTGTAGCGAGGTTCACCTGCAAATCTTGTTAATTCAAAGAACCTGTGTTGGGTACAGGAAGGCTCTTCCTCACATTGTCTACAGGGCCTTCTTGGGGACATAATGTTTTCCATCCTTCCTGCCACTGATTCTCCACCTCATATCAGTGGCCACAGGGCCTCTCAGGGCTCAGTTGACAGACAAAAAAGGAAGCTATTTCTGAGGTGCTTTCCAGCTTGATCACCAAAGAGCATTATGGTTTATTTTTCAGGATAAAAATATAATTCTCAGAATAGGAGCACCATGTACACAGCTTTATTATGCTCCCCCCTTTTTAATAACTGCATTTAACATCTAATTTTGCTCTAATAACATGTTATCATCATTTGGTGGTTTAGTCACAAAGAAAGTGAAGGGTCTGCTGAGGTGAAGAGTTCTCAACAGGCTTCTGAATTGCCCTCCCTGCAGCACCTCAGATTATTAGTTTTGTCTTTAATTTGATAGCAGCCTCTGTTGAGCATCTATATTTTTCATTATATCTTTATTCATTGAAACTTCTTTCTTGGGCCCATAAGGCATATTTCTACCTGATTACTGTATGAAGAAAAACTAAATGAAAATGTAAATGGACTGTAGCCAAACTCCTGTGGCTATGCTAGTTTGCATAATTGGGAGGGTCTCGGGTATTCCTTTTTAGAATTTAAGTGTTCCTGGTTGTTTGGTACAAATATTACTTTTCTGTGTCTGTAATTCCCCCACGTTTTACTTGCTGACGCCAATCCAGTCAGTTTTGCATACAATAAGACAATAACCCAGATGAAACTCAATTACAGAAGGGTTTTCAGGTAGGTATCAACTTGTCCCAGAAATGTCTTGGAGTGTTTTAATTTCCCTGCATTCTTGACTGGTAATATCATTGCAGTCTTTCCTCTACTTCAGTTGCTTGGCATCGTTGTCCCCTCCTCATCCTGATAGACATACTGTTCTGTTACTATAAACTTTTCATCAGTATTTACCTGGCAGGGGAGATACCAGGATCAAGAAAGTGTTTTTTCCAGTGTGAGGCTCATCTGTCAAACTTGGGATGTGCTGATGATGACTATGATTTCCCCAAAGGCAGGAAATTCATCCGCATAATTTGTGGTTATTCAGGAATATGTTTATACTCTTCCCCAAAAATGAAAATAAAAAATAATTAAAAACTTCATCCAGCTGTTATCACTTTGGAACAAGGAATTTGGGGTAACCTGAATCTGTGTTCCCAGGCTATGGTCCCTCACATTTGGACCCAGAATAAACTCTGTTTGGAGGTGAGGGTTTTGCTTTTTCTTTGACAGTGGAGATAGAAAGCAAAGGCCTCAGAGGCCAGAGCAGGCTTCCTCATGACTGCTGTGAAGTTAGGGTACTGATTGTAGTGGGGTTCACAGTGTCTAGGAGACCTGGCTGTCTCATTGTGGTATTATACTGGGAGCCACACTATGGAGAATGTGGGTAGGGGATGTTGGTAATCAGGCAACTTCAAAATGATCATGCTTGCTGCTGTAGAGATTAGACACAGGGCAGACAGAAAAACAGTAGAACACATCTTCTAGGAGAATGATGGATGAGTGGCAGTGTACAGGGTGGGCGGGCCATGAGCAGTGCCAAAGCCTGTGACTTGTAGCATAAGCCTCTGAGCCCAGAGGAGAGGAAGAGGAACGGAAGCTGCCTCAGTAGGTTCATCTGAGCTGCCAAGCTGGATGTGCTGTGTAGGTGGAGGCTGGTGGCTGTGAGAGCTGCTCCCTGAACATGTTCAGCCTGTAAGTGGCATTAGATGTGAAAGGGGACAGCAGAAATGCACCAGCATCCAGTTCTGCAAGAGAATTGGACCAGCAAGGCAAACATGGACATCATTGAATCCAGGAGAAGGCACATTTAAAGCCATAAGTCATCTAAAGCAACAGTAGGATTAGTCAGAGGGCTGCAGGTTGAGACACCTGTCTCGTGGAGGAAGAGGGAGGATCAGGCTACAGTGTGTGACATCTAGCACCATGAGGTCAAAGTTTCAGAAAGAAATTCATAGCAAGAGTGAGGCTGAGAAATGGCCATTGATATCCTGAGCTCAGACATCAGAAAATGGAATTAAATACAAGTGACACTCCCAAAACTACACTTAACTCATTCATTAAAAATTGAGATTTATTTATTTATTTTTATCTTTTATTTATTACTTCAAGTTATATCTTCATCACAGTCCCCCCCTCCATCCCTCCCGGTCCCACCCTCTCAACCTCTACCCCCTACCTATCCTACTCCTCTGGTGTGGGGTGTCCCCACATGTCAGCCCTTCTTAGTTTATCAGTCACACTAGGGCTAAGAGCTTCCTTTTTTGCGGGAGTCCTATACGGCAGTTCCACTAGTGCAAAGTGTCCCACTAATAGATAACAAAGTCCATGTTCTTATTCCTTTGGGTCTGTTGATTATAGGATAGTTATCCTGTACTATATGGCTAAAATCCAGTTATAAATGAATATATGCCATGTTTATCTTTCTGGGTCTGAGTTAGCTCACTCGGGTGAGCTTTTCTAGTTCCATCCATTTGGTTGCAAATTGCATGATTTCCTTGTTTCTGATAGCTGAGTAGTATTCCACTGTGTAAATGTACCACAGTTTTTTTGTTTTGTTTTGTTTTTTTGGTTGAAGGACATCTGGGTTGTTTCCAGTTTCTAGTTATTACAAATCAAGCTGCTATGAACATAGTTGAGGAGATGTCCTTGTGGATTGGTGATAAATCTTTTGAATTTATCACAAAGGTTTATCTCCAGTGGATGGCAGTCTGGGAGGCACAAGCATATCTGGGCTTACCTAGAAAGGTGTTGGACATACAGGTCTCTCTACTGGATATACAATCATTGCACCCAGACAGGGCAGAGGGCTGCTCTTCCTGTACCAGTACAGTGTCCCACAGGTCTGATCACTGCAGGGCCTTGGCAGGCAGCCCCAACTGCCAGACAGAGGTACTTCCTGGCTTCCTGAGCACCCAGCATTCACATGGTCACTGAAACAACCTAAAGAGGACCAGCAGTGCCACTGAAATGGTAAGATCAGAGCAGGCTGAAAAGCAGGTGGTCAAATTATAAGGGTGCAGAACTCTGCTGAGTCCAAGCCCAGTGGACAGGTTGTGGTGTTCATTTTAGAGCCTGTGCACCTGTCCCCTTCTCAGTGTGATACCCTGTTTTGAGCATCTATAGCTCCTGCACTGGAGCAGCGAGTTCTTGGCCTTTGTACAGTGTTTGAGTGAGAAAAACTACAAGGGCTTACTGCTTAGGGATGAGAGGCTCAGAGGGGCCCTGGGGACCACCTAGAGGAAGCTGTCTGGGGGGGATCACAACCACAGACCTGACCCTTGGAGCAGACACACGAGCAGCAGGAGATCTGCTGCTCTAGCCTACAATCCATGGTCCTCCAAGCCCCATGACATCACTAGGAAGACCTGTTAGAACTGAAGACCCTGCAGGCTGGAATAACTCATCATGCCCAAACCCCTACCTGAGTCCCCAGTTGGGACACAATGGGACCGGGGGAACTTTAGGGGGCCCACCGAGACCCAGGCCCCATCTTAAGACTCCACCAAGCTTGTGTTAAGTTACAGACCACCAAGGTTATAAGGACTCTACACCAAAGCTCCCTCCTTGGTACCAGGTCCAGAAGACATCAGTAACAATCAGCTTAGGGAAACCAGATGGCTAAAGGTCAGCAAAAGAACAAAATTGACAAAAATAAGGGAAATATGACTCCAACAAAATCCAGCAAGGTTAACACAGCAAGCTCTGAACATCCCACTACAGCTGAAACACATGAAAATGATGACAAATCTATACTTAGGAAAATGATGGAGTCCTTCCAAGAAGAAATTAAATCCCTGAGAGAATGTAAAGAATCCTGAATTTTACAAATGAAAGCAATGGAGAATATCCTTAGAGACCTCTAAGCCAATACAGCTCAACATGAAGGGAAAAGAGACAAAGCAATGAGAGATTTGAAAGATTCAAAAGATTTGCAGACAAAGAGAAGCAAATTGGAAGAAGAAACATATAAAACAAATAAAATTGTTCAAGACTTGAAATTGGAAGTGGAAGCAATAAAGAAAACACAAGCAGAGATAAGAGTGGAAGTGCAGAATCAAGGGAAGAGAACAGGAACTACAGACATGAGTATCAAAAATAGGATACAAGAGATGGAAGACAGGATCTCAGGCATGGAAGATTCATTCGATTGAAGAAATCAGTACAACAACCAAAGAAAATGAGAATTCTGAAGCAGTTCTCACCCATAACATCCAAGAAATCAAGGACTCAATGAAAAGATGGAATCTAAGAATTATAGGCATAGAGGGAAGAAAAGACTCCCGATTCCCAGGTCCAAGAAACAACTTCAACAAAATCATAGAAAGAAACTTCCCAAACCAAAAGAAAGAGATACCCATAAAATTCCAAGAGGCTTACAGAACACCAAACAGATTAGACTAGAAAAGAAACTCCTCTTGCCACACAATAATTGAAACTCCAAATGTACAGAACAAAGAAAGAATATTAAAAGCTGTAAGAGAAAATGGTCATTTAACATATAATGGCAGACCCATCAGAATTACACATGACTTCTCAGAAACTTTAAAAGCCAGAAGGGCCTGGGTAGAAATCCTACAAGCCCTAAGAGAACATAGGTACCTGCCCAAACTATTATACCCAGCAAAACTCTCTATCAACATAGACAGAGAAAGCAAAATATTCCATGACAAAATCAAATTTAAACAGTATCTACCCACAAATCCAGCCCTATAGAAGATACTAGAAGGAAAATTCCAACCCTAAGAAGATTTCCACCCAAGAAAACAGAGGAAGTAAAAAAACAAAAACAAACAAACAAAAAAACCCACTCCACTGCAGCTAAACCAAAAGAAACACACAACCATCACCTACACCAAAATAATAGAAAATAACAACCTTTGGTCATTAATATCCATCAACATCAATAGACTCAACTCCCCAATAAAAAGACATAGGCTTACAGAATGGATCCATATTCAAGACCCATCATTTTGGTGCATACAAGAAATACATCTCACTAACAAAGACAGATGCTACCTCAGAGTAAAGGAATGGGAAAAGGTTTTCCGGGGGGCAAATGGGCCCAGGAAGCAAGCTGGAGTAGCCATCCTAATATCAAATACAATAGACTTTCAACTGAAGTTAATCAAAAAAGATAGGGAAGAGCACTACATTCTCATTAAAGGAAAAATTCATCAGGATGACATCTTAATATTGAATATCTGTACCCCAAATACAAGGACACCCACATTCGTAAAAGAAACTCAACTAAAGCTGAAACCACACATCAATCCTCACACATTAGTAGTGGGAGACTTCAACACCCCACTCACAACAATGGACAGGTCATTGAGACAGAAACCAAACAGAGAAATAATGAGTCTAACAGAGGTCATGAACCAAATGGACCCAACAGATATCTACAGAAAGTTTCAGCACTGCATGGAACCTTCTCCAAAATCGACCATATATTCAGACACAAAGCAAGCCTCAACAGATACAAGTAAATTGAAATAACCCTTTGTATCTTATCAGACCAGCATGGAATAAAGCTGGACTTCAACAACAACAGAAATAACAGAAAGCCCACACACATGGAAATTGAACAACTCTCTACTGAATGACCACTGGGTCAGGGAAGAAATAAAGCAGGAAACAAAAGACTTCTTAAAATCCAACGAAAATGAAGACACAACATACCAAAACCTATGGGACACAATGAATGCAGTGCTACAAGGAAAGTGTAAAAAAAAATTAATTAAATTACATTGGGTGTCATTTGTAGAAATTATTAGTTAAATTGTTTAACAATATTTATATTATCATTAATTGGTTCGGTGGCTAATCCTTAACCATCCATTATAAAAGAGCACACAGACACCACATGGATTTTTGGAAAGTCTGTAGCACTAAGTGCCTTCAAAATGAAAATTGTGACAGCTCATATTAGAAAATTAAAAGCAGAACTGGAAGAACTGGAAAAAAAAAAAAAGAAGCAAACACTCCCAAGAGGAGCAGAAGGCAGGAAATCATCAAACTTAGCAACTTAGAAACAAAAAGAACAATACAACGAACCAACAAAAGCAAGAGTTGGTTCTTTGGGAAAAATCAACAAAATAGACAGACCCTTAGCCAAACTAACTAAAAGGGGGAGGGAAATCACCCAAATCAATAAAATCAGAAATGAAAAGTGAGAAATAACAACAGACATTGAGGAAATCCAGAGAATCTTTAGGTCCTACTTTAAAAATCTGTACCCCACCAAATTTGAAAACCTAAGTGAAATGGACAACTTTCTTGATAGAGTCCACCTACCAAAGTTAAATCAAGATCAGGTTAACAGATTAAACAGTCCTATAACCCCTAAGGAAACAGAAACAGTCATTAAAAGTCTCCCAACAAAACAAAACAAAACAAAAAAGCCCAGGGCCAGATCATTTCAGCCCAGAATTCTACCAGACCTTCAAAGAAGAGCTAATATCAATACTCTTCACACTCTTCCACAAAATAGAATCAGAAGGAACACTGCCAAACTCATTCTACAAGGCCATAGTTACCCTGATTCCTAAACCACACAAAGACCCAACAAAGAAAAAGAATTTCAGACCAATTTCTCTCATGAACATAGATGCAAAAATACTTAATAAAATACGTGTAAACCAAATCCAAGAACACATCAAAAGTATCATACACCATGATCAAGTAGGCTTCATCCCAGGAATGCAGGGGTGTTTCAACATAAGAAAATCCACCATATAAACAAGTTGAAAAAAAAAAAAACACACGATCATCTCACTGGACACTGAAAAAGCATTGACAAAATCCAACACCCCCTTCATGTTAAAACTCTTGGAGAGAGCTGGCATACAAGGGCCATATCTAGAAATAATAAAGGTGATATACAGCAAGCCAGTACCAAGATCAAATTAAATGGAGAGAAGCTTAAAGCATTTCCTGTAGGAAGTTAGATTAGTAAATATATAGGGGTTTCTGATACAGTCTCTTAATTCAGGGTATGAAGATCAACTTGGTTGTGACCAATTAGCTTATCAGCTTCTGGACTTAAAACAGGAAACAGGAAAGATTTAATGGACTAAAAAATAAAGTTGAAGCCAGGAAAAACAGGAAAGACTTAATGGACTAAAAACAATGCATTTGGCCTGGCATTGTTTTCAGCTACTAAGTGGGTGGAGCCCAAATTAAGCTGAAACAGGTGGAGCAAGGAGAGATCTTATTTAAGGACAAGTGGAGGGAACCAAGGCCTACCCCCATACTAGAGAGTGCCGATGATAGTGAGTCCTGATGGAGAAAGTGCTGGTGAATTGATGGCTGGATCTCCCTGAGGCAGAAAGAAGCTGGTGAGCAGAGAAAGCCTCAGCAAGACAGCAAAAGGCCAAGGACTAAACCCTGTGGCTCACCTTTTGCCTAGAGGGGTTTGACCTGTCCAAACAGTGGCCTAAACGAAACTGTGGCCAGCTTTAAGGACTGAGGCAGAGCGGCAGAGTTGCTGATACGAAGGAAATAAGTTGGCCTACAGACGGCTGGGGTCTCCCAGAGAGAAGAAAGCCTCAAACCTTATTTAAGGTGAGACTGCCATAGCCAATTTACCCTGATGAATCTACATCTGAGATATTTCAGAAAAAAGACTGCTAAGTGAATTAAAGGGTCTACCACAGAGACCGTGTTCCTGATGACTGAGGACCTGCCCCAGAGACTGTATCCTTCTAAAAGGTTAGGAAAATAGTTGTAATAGTTATCAATAGGTTTAATGGTTAGGTTAAAAGGGTCGTAGGAATTTGTAGGATTAGTAGTTAAGTGTTTATATTTTTATAAGTAAATATAGTTATCAATAAATAAATATTTAATAATTTTAAAAAGTTCAGTTACAATTTCCTATAAACTCAGGGACAAGGCAAGGATGCCCACCTTTGCCTTATCTCTTTAACATAATACTTGATGTTCTTGCTAGTGCAATAAAACAACTAAAGGAGATCAAGGGGATACAAATTGAAAATAAAGAAGTCAAATTATCCCTATGCAGACGATATGATAGTATATATAAGTGGCCCCAAAAATTCCACCAGAGAACTCTTACAGCTGATAATCACCTTCTGCAAGGTGGCTGGATACAAAATTAATTTTAAAAAATCAGAAGCCCTTCTTTATACAAAAGATAAATGGGCTGAGAAAGAAATTAGGGAAACAACACCCTTCACAATAGCCACAAACAATAGAAAATACCTGGCAGTAACTCTAACCAAGCAAGTGAAAGACCTATATGACAAGAACTTCAAGTCCTTGAAGAAAGAAATTGAAGAGGCCATCAGAAGATGGAAAGATCTCCCATGCTCATGGATAGGTAGGATCAATATAATAAAAATGGCCATCCTGGCAAAAGCAATATACAGATTCAATGCAATTCCTATCAAAATACCACCACAATTCTTTGTAGACCTGGAAAAAGCAATTCTCAACTTCATATGGAATAACAAAAAACCCAGAATAGCTAAATCAATCCTGTACAATAAAAACAAAAACAAACAAACAAACAAAAAACCTCGGGAGATATCACCATCCCAGATTTCAAGCTATACTACAGAGCAATTGTAATAAATACAGCATTTTATTGGTGTAGAAATAGACCATTGGGTCAATGGAATCAAATTGAAGACCCAGAAATGAACCCACACACCTATGGTCACTTAATTTTTGACAAAGAAGCCAAAACCGTACAATAGAAGGACAGCATCTTCAACAAATGTTGCTGGTCTAACTGGATGTTGTCACATAAAAGAATGAAATTAGACACATTATCCCCTTCCACAAAACTTAAGTCCAAGTGGATCAGAGACCTTCACATAAATCCCAATACACTAAATCTAATAGAAGAGAAAGTGGGGAGAAGCCTCTAACTCATTGGCCCAGGTGACAACTTCCTGAACAGAACATTAATAGCTCAGGCTCTAAGACCAACAATCAACAAATGGGACCTCATGAGACTGAAAAGCTTCTGTAAAACAAAGGACACTGTCATTAGAGCAAAACGGCAACCTACAGATTTGAAAAAGATCTTTACCAACCCCACTTCTGAAAGAGGCCTAGTATCCATAATTTATAAAGAATTCAAGAAAGTAGACACCAAGAAACCAAAAAATCCAGTCAAAACTGGGAAACAGAGCTAAACCAAGAATTTACAAAGGAGGAATTTCTAATGGCAGAGAGACACTAGAAGAAATGCTGAACATCCTTGATCATCAGAGAAATGAAACTCAAGATGAACCTGAGATTCCATCTCACACCTGTCAGAATGGCTAAGATCACAAACTCAAATAACAGCACATGTAAAGAAAGGGAAACACTCCTCAGTTGCTGGTGGGAGAGCAAACTTGTACAAACACCATGAAAATAAGTCTGGCAATATCTTATAAAACTTGGAATAGCCCCACCTCAAAACCCAGCCATACCACTTCTGTGTATCCACCCAAACAATTCCTCACCAAACCACAAGGACATATCCTCATCTATGTTCATAGAAGCCTTATTTGTAATAGCTAGAAACTGGAAAAAGTCCAGATGTCCCTCAACTGACGAATGGATTAAAAAAATTGTGGTACATTTACACAATGGAATACTACTCAGCTATCAGAAACAAGGAAATCATACAATTTGCAGCCAAATGGATGGAACTAGAAAAGCTCATCCTGAGTGAGCTAACCCAGACTAAAAACGATGCACATGACATCTACTCACTTATAATTGGATGTTAGCCATTAGTACAGGATAACTATCCTCCTACAGCAAACACACCAAAAGGATCAGGAATATAGTCTTTGTAACCTATTAATGGGACAATTTGCCTTAGGAGTGCTACCCTGAAGGCCACCAGTGCAAGAGGAAACTCTTAGCCCTCATGTAACTGTTGAACTGAGAGGGGCTGATATGTAGGGACACTCCACATAGGAGGAGTGGGATGAGTGGGAGAGGGAGGAGAATGTGGGAAGGTTGAACCGGGAGGGGTGGAAAGAGGGCACTGTGATGGAGTTGTAACTTGAAGTAATAAATAAACATTAAAAAAAGGATAAAAAAAATTGCAAACAAAAATAATCAAATTGGAGGAAGAAATGTATAATACGGTTGAAGACCTGAAATTGGAAATGGAAACAATTATGAAAAACAAGCAGAGACAATCCTGGTGGTGGAAAACCATGGAAAGAGAATAGGAACTACAGACATGAGTATCACCACTAGGATACAAGAGATGGGAGATCACATCTCAGGTGTGGGAGACTTGATTGAAGAAATCAGTACAACAACCAAAGAAAATGAGAAATCTGAAAAAGTCCTCACCCATAGCATCCAAGAAACCAAGGACTCAATGGGAAGACAGAACTTAAGATCTATCTATCATCTATCTATCTATCTATCTATCTATCTATCTATCTATCTATCTATC
>CAJQZJ010004760.1:9314200-9335014 GCA_907164525.1 Lophiomys imhausi
AATTGCCTCATAGATACACACAGGTCAATCTGATGGAGGCAATTTCTCAACTGCCAGTCTTTTCCAGGGGTACCAAGTTGCCAACCAAAATTAGCTATTGCAAGGGGAGCAGCATCTCCAGCCCCATGACACACATACCCCTTTCCACAGATCAGCGTGTGAACAGAGTGCTGAGGGGAGGCAGGATAGTGGAAAATGCTAATGAGACAGAAATTCAAAACTCTGGAAGTCAGCTGTTGCTCTTGCCTTCCCCACCCACCCACCCCAGGCAGAAAGAGCACAGGGACTTCTAATCTTAGACCCTGGAAGCAGCTTCTCAGTGAGGCCCTGTAACATAGTGGCTTTTTACTAATTTATATTATATGAATTACACATTTTGATTCATTTTACTATCTTTAATACCTTATGCCTCCTGTCTACCCCTTGTTCCTTCCAACCCTCTACTCTAGGTGAGAGAGAAAGAAGTTTAGAGGGAGAAGGGACATAGTTCTCTTTGAGCTACTTCCTGTTGATTAGGGTCGTTGTGTTATTTTGGACCTGCAAACCAGGAGGCAGCAGGAGGAAGAACAAGCAGCAGTTTGGGGGAGCACAAGCAGCCAGAAGAGCAGCAACCTCTTTCTTCTTTGTTACTCTTTCTCTTCTTTGTTGCTTTTTCTCTTCTTTGTAGCTCTTTCTGTTCTTTGTAGCTCTTTCTCTTTTTTGTATCCCCTTTTCTCCTACTTCTTTGTAGAGCCCGTTTCTCCTCCTGACTCTGGCTTTTTATCCCTTTCTCAAAGTTCTCTGAATTAAATGTAGTCAGCTGTCTAAGCCACAACCCTGATAGCTCACAAGAAAGTTAATACTTTACACCTGTGTCTTAAGCAGCCTCACACCTGGGATTAAACCAAAACATTCTCATAATTGGTTATTTTAATAAACTCATACCACACTTCCCCCTTTTAGTTCAAAAAATGTTATATATAGGAATATATGTAAAAAATATATGGCTAATTAAACTATTTATCCAGTATTTATATTATTGTTAATTGGTTTGGCAGCCATTAATCTTTAAGCAGACATTAAAAATGAGCACACAGAGCCCGTATGGATTTTACAAGCCTTGGCCTGAGTTGTGCAATCCTGACCCATCTAAGCTAGCTCTTAAGTCTATTACCCAAATATGACCCCATATATACATAAGTCTCCTTGGACTGCCATTCTCCATGCTAGGCTGATGTTCCTGGCCATGTGGAATGAGGTTCTTTTCTCTAACCCATAGTGTATGTCTTCATCTTCTTCCTGCTGCTGGCTGGAATGCTTTAATCTTCTGAGTAAAGCACAGGCTTCCTGCTCTAATCTCAGGAAGTCCCACCTTTCTCTGTCTTTGCCCAATCTCAGGCCTTGGCATTTTATTTAACCAATCAGAGTCAATGTAAGTAACAGACAACAAGCAGGACCAATTATTAACATTTAGAATGCTTAATACTATCCCAACAATTCCCTCCTTTTGTCTAAAAAAAAAGGCTAAATTTTTTAACTCATATGGTAAAAACAATAAGAATAGATATGAAGCAGTCAAAAAAACCATATATAAAAGTTACACACATAATGTTTAGTTACACACATAATATTTATATCAGGCAATCTTGAAGAAAAAAATCATCTATCTTGGTGTGTCTAAAGTTCTAAACCTAAATAATTTCTATCATAGCCTATATTTATAAACCTAAAGAAGTTATTTAGACTTGAAAATATCCTTTTAAATTCTTAACAACTCAAGTTCAATTGAAATCTTATAACTATTATGCCTTCCACCCCATCAAAGACATAAGAAGGGATAAAATTATTATTTCAGTGAGTAGGAAGCATAGGAGAGCAGCTTCCAAAAAGAAATATGACAGTTTGTTGCCTAGACAGTCCCAAATATCTCTTGATATCATTGGAGCATCATCTTCAGCCTTCTGGCCAAGAATTTTTCACAGACTAAATTGTGCAGCAGGAAATAGGATTTTCCCATTCTGTCTCTGCAGAGTCAGGACATCAACTTACCTGCATTTATGCTCTGGTCCATCTTTGGACTGTATATAGTCTGTTGAGAGAGCAGGGACATTTTTGCCCAGTAGGAATTATCTCCTGATGGGAGATTTTTTTTTTGAGGAATTATCTCCTGATGGGAGATTTCTTTTTGATGCTCATTATCTTCTTCCAAGTCAAATGGGAGCTGTCAGGAGCTGACTGTCTTAAGTCAAACAATTCTTAAAATAATAAAAACATCTTTAAATGCCATTTTTTGTATGCCTCTGAGGGTTTTGAAGACATCTACTATTTTATTTATAAATCTATCTATCATCTTTCTTCTATCTATCTATTAACAAACAAACTGTATATTTTTAACAATTTACTATCTGTTTAACCTATTAAGTCTATTTTGTGATAGATGAAGACTAGTATTTGACATGACTAGGAGCTTGATTGGTCATCAATCAACTTGTATTACCCAGACTCCTAAATAGATTGCAATAGCAACCCATAAAAGGATCGGAAGTAAACCTGTACTTTTAAATGATTTGTCTAGGCACAATACCTTATATAAGAGTTTAAATATACATAATGTGTCTAAATATAAAATTCTATACCAATGAATCAAAATTTACCCTTATTTTTGTATCAATATACAAAATTCTATACCAATGTATCGAAAGATAACCTTATTTAAGAATAACAATAGTTTTGAGTTTCAGAGCAGATTCAATAATCTATCCTTATATCTTATCATTTCTATATTATATACACATATCCCCCCTCTTTTTCTTTTCAACTCTTTTCCCCCTATATAAGAGAGAAAGAATAGAGAAAAGAAATAGAAAAGTCCTTGAATCTAATCTCCTATATCTTGCTTAACAAGACCATTTAACAATTTGTAACCATTACCCCTAAATAACATGTATCATCCACCCCACTTTTGGGAATGGGACGTCGCTCTCTTAAAACTTCTTCCTGCTGAATTGGGAAGCAGAAAACCTGTGTGGGGGCCCAAATAAAATGGAAAAATTGGTTAAGCAATTACTAGTAACATTTGTTGTCCAGTCTCTATGTGCTCAGCAATTTGTAGTCCAAAGCTGGACTTTGGGTAAGAAAATTGAGGGCTTTGTTCAAGTCCTGTCTGGAACAGTCTTTGAGGCTGGGCCATCTCAGCAAACTGTTTGAAGTTGTTCTGGATGCAGATTTTGGAGGAAACAGCTTTGAGGCAGTCTATGAGGCTGGATCATTTGGGTTACTTGTCTTGTCTTCTTTGGACTCAGGTCCTGTCGTTCTGAAAACATATAATTTCTCACAAGTAACATATAGTTATGCAATTACCAAAATGCCTTGGATGTGCAGGATGCACAAATCAATTAAGGAATATCTTCTGTTCTTTGTATGAACAGCATATAGACATTTGTAATACTCCATTCATGTTATATAAAAGGATGGCATGTAATAGTATTACATATATATGCTATATATAATCTATTTTCAATTGAAAATACAGTATAAGACTGTATGGAGTTTATGTATTCTCCTCTACAGTTTACATACATTTATTAATTGATTAAAACAGGTTTATTCTGTGTTGCTCTGGCCTTTTGTAGATTAGGTTGGCCTCCAACTCAAAAGGAACCAATCTGTCTCTGTCTTTGTCTCCCATGTTTTGGGAACAAAGGTATACATTTATATATTTTTCTTTCCTTTTCTCCTTTCTTTGGAGATTTAATTTCTATGTGGATATATCTATCTTTATTGAGACAGGGTTTTTCTTTGTAGTTTGGGTTGTCTTGATTTGCTCTGTAGAGCTCTTAGATTAGATTGGCCTTGAACACACAAGGAACCTTTTCTTCCCTTGTCTCCCAAGTTTTGAGATCAAGGTATAAACTTAAATAATTGAATTACACTTATTAAACAATAACATTAATTAAACCATTTTTTTGTATTAGGTTGAGTTCAAATTCTCCCATGGAAGCCCCATTATTAAGGAGATTGGTGTAAAATAGCATGATGTGCTATTTTGTTAGTTTTTCTTATTTGTTGGCTGTGTGAGTCATGCAGTTTGCATGTTCTTTCCAAGCCTAACTCTGGGTCCTTACATTGATTAACAGAATATATCTCTTTCTCTCTCTCTCTCTCTTTCCCTGTGTAGCATTGTCCTGGACTGACTTTGCACACTAGGCTGGCCTTGAACTCATAGAGATCCACCTGCGTCTGCCTCCCAAGTGCTGGGATTAAAGGCGTGTACCATCATGCCCAGCGATTAACATCTCTTTTAGGAGCAAAATGCCTCTTGAAACCAGTTCTCCAGTGGGAGCCCCACAACTAAGGAGGCTGGCTTGTGACCCTTTTCTCTTTATGTAAATTTAAGATCATGTGCATTTATCCATTAGATCACTAAGGACATTATTAAACTTAACATCAAGGAAAAAAATGTCATTTTTGAATTCTAGACTGTCTTTAGTAAGCAGCCTTATCTTATTAGCGAGGTTCCCCCTTCCAGTCTGTGTAGGGGCAGAAGGGCATGAGTGTGTGTGCTCATTTTATTTTCAGGGCTCTTGTGCACATCCCTCTGTACTGTGAGGTGTGTGTGTGTCTGTCTGTCTCTTTCTGTGTGTATGTGTGTAGAGGGGCTACTGTTGCTGGGAGTGTGTGTGTCTCATCATAATTTCTTTCCAGCTTCTATTGCATGAATAGAAGCCTGACATGCTCGGATACTGAGTCAGGCAGACACAGCATTCCCAGGCACACATGACTCCCATTTCCTAGTCTTGCACCTCAGGTATTTTGGTTTCTGTCCCTGCTGAGCTCTTCAGAAGTGCCACCACATGGAACTTGCCATGAAGCCAGTGTCCCATGCTTGAGTACCTTGTGTTGGGCCTGACAGTGCTACCCCTTCCACATCTGGAGTCTGAGGTTACTGTGTCACTGCAGAGCCTCCCGAGGAATGCTGTGGCTATAGCAACACCCTTCATATGGTTTCTAGATCACTCATTTCTCAGTTTGGAAGGCCAGGCCCCAGGACTATCCTCAGGCAACCTTGACTCTAAAAGGAACACTCTGATTGAAAGTTCTGAGAAATCTGTGTAGGAGGCACAGGATTTTTAGAATATGCTGATGAGAATATTGCTTTCTTCTAAAGCCAAAGGCTAAAAAGCCCCAGGCTGTAGCATTAGTAACTATAACTAGCTTGCCTCTCTGCTGCATTGCAAGGCATTTTCATCTTGTTGAACCACTTCTGCAGATCCACATGTACTCAGCTTGCTTGTGTTCTGTACCATGATTACAGACCAGGTAGTCTTATAACAGTGGAGAGGATTTCCCATTTGTGGCTGCCCATTGGTTCTGATACTGTTTTGAAGGTAGTTTTATTTTATTTTATTTTACTTCAAACTCTATTTTTACCATACTTGAAACCTCTATGACCCTTCCAACCCTTGCTTCTTCCAATCCTCCAACTGTAGGTGGGAGGGAAAGAAGGTTAAAGGGACAAGGGATGGAGTTCTCTTTGAGCTACTTCCTGCTGATTAGGGTCATCAGGTTCTCTTTAGGGGCCATACCAGTCTCCACAGTCACAATATCCAGAGGTCAACTCAGCAAACCAGGAAACACAGCAGCAAGATGAACCAGCAGAAATTCAGGGGGAAGCACCAGCAGGGAGAGCAGCAACCGCTTCCTTCTTCAGAGCACCCCTGCTTCTTGGGGCTCTGGCTTTTTATACCCTCTCCCTAGTCCTCAGAATTCATAGGCTGTAGGGGCTAAGCCACACCCTACTGGCTCATGAGGCGCAGTTAATAGTTTACACCTGTGGAGTAACTGCAGCGGCCCCATACTTGGGATTAAACAAAAACATTCTCATATCATAATTGGGTTTTTTAAAAAAATAAAACTCTTACCACATTTCTGCACACTGGAACCCCAGACTATTTTCTCATTAGTCTGTGAAGTGAGAGCACCACAGCCTAGTCTTTGTAGATGGTGATAAGGCTCAGAGGAAAACCTGCGTTCAGCCAGAGGCTCTGGAGTGAAGGCAGTGTGAGGGTTGATCAAGTTCATTTATTGGTTAAACACCCCCACTGTGAGCCGTCTGGACAGATTTGTGTCATTCCAAGTATTATGCACAGGGAAGATAATGTCCTGTCCTTTATAGAGAACACTTTTAGCCAGAGGACCTGGGGATAAAATGACAGTATTCTCTAGTCCACAGCAGAGCTGGCTCTTGGTGTGACTCCAGGTCTTTCTCCCATGAGCCCTTTCCTGAAGTTTTATTGCTGACAAAATGATTGCTTTCCTAAAATGGACTTAGTTCCATTTTAAAAGAGCTTAGTTCCTTGCTACTTTATGAAGGGGAGAGATTGTGACATGAGATTCCCCATAATGTTCCCTGTTTCTCACTGTGATGCATGCCTCCTGCATTCTTTTTGGAAGAATTAGAATGGATGGCTCCACATGCTCTGTGAACAGCAGACATTACAGATTACTCCTTGACAACACCACCCTTCAGGTCCCAGCCTCAACACACACTGCAAAAGCTCCTTCCCACAAAGCCAGGGCCCATGTGGATATTGAGGGCAGGGACAGCTCACACACCTGCCACAAGTCAGGTGATGGAGAAGACACAACAGCCCACACTCTTTCCAATCTGACAAATGTTTATACACCTTTTATAGTCACTTTCTCAGGCACTCTAGAAAATCAATTATTGCCAGGTGAACAGTGTGAAGTTAGGAGGTAAAAATGATCATGTGTATGACATAAATGTGCAGGTCAGATATAGCAGATGTATCTAACTGTTAGAATAGAACAGAACAAAGGATGTGCTGACCGGTTCATATGACCACATGGCTGGGAAGTAACCTTCATTCTCAGCAGTTCAGATTTGCAGGTATAAATCAGGAGATACTGGCAGAATTTGGTGATAGTAATTCCAATTTTAAATTGGCAATGTAGATAATTTAATACAAATGATCCTGTGCTAACTAGGTTGTGTGAAGGAACTGTGATGCTCAACTTCACTGTGAATCTGAATGCCCATGCTTTCATGACAACTGAGAATGAATACATATAGATCTGAGATTCTCTGTCTTTTCACTTATTATTTGGAAGTCAAATAGATGAAATTTCCTAATGAAGTATGACACACGGGACATCTGTCTTTGTTTCATTTCTGCCGCTGCGATAAAGCAGTAGCCACAGCTAATGCAGGGAGAAAAGGGTTAATTTTCTCTTACAGGCTATAGTTTATCATCCAAGAATGCCAAAGTAGGATCCTGGAGGCAAGAACTGAAGCAGAGACCACAGAGGAACACTGATTATTGGCTTGCTAACAGTCACTGATGTTGTTTATACCTGACTAGGGATAGCATTACCCACAGCAGTCTGTGCACTCCAATATTAATTAGCAATCAAGAAAATGCCCCACAGACATGCTCATAAGCCAATTTGATGGAGGCGATTGCTCATCTGAGGTTCCCTCCTCTCAGGTGTGTCAAGTTGACAACCACTTAATTTGCTGATGACTACCAAATCTCCTTGTTGATGGAACTGGGAAGAAGAGAAAGAAAATGTGGCCACTAAAAGATATGGTCCTCCTTTCCTCTACACCTCGCTGACAGGCCTCAGTGTTTAAACCATGTCTCCTTGCACTCTTTTTTGTTCCCTATTCTGTAAAGAAATATTTTACCCATGACTTTCCTTGTCACTGCGACAAAATACCTGAGAAAATCAATGTGACAGTGTGACAGCTTATCTTTATTGTCAGCATGGAGTTACCTAGAAGAAAGTCTTCTGGGAGTCAGTGGAAGGGTTTCCAGACAGATTTAACTGAAGAGGGAAGATGTGAAGTAATCCTGTGGGCTGTGGCTTGGTCTGAATAAACTGTGGGGATGGGGAGGAGGAGAAGTGAGCTGAGCATCATCGTTAATCTCTTTCTGCATGCCAACTGCAGACAAAATGTGAGTTAACTCACTTTCCTGTTCATGCCACTACAGGCTGGGCCACTCTCACCACACTTTCCCATTGTCACGAGCTATCCCCTCAAGCTGTGAGCTGAAACAAATTCCTCTTTTGTTCAGTATTTTGTCACAGGAAATTGTAGTGGCAGGAGTGTGTGGCTGAGGCACTTAACATCTTGGCTGACTAGGACGCAGATAACTCAGCCAAAAGGTAAGTTAGGTTACAACCCTTAAAGGCTCAAAGGCTCCTTGCCCGTCCCCCTGACACACACACACACACACACACACCAGGCACTGAACTCTGAAGGTACTGTATCTTGCCTCAGAAATTCTATAATCTCCTGAAACAATGCCATCAGACAGGGAAAACACATGAGCCTGTGAGCAACACTTCAGATTCAAAGCATAAAATGCATGTTGGCTATTAATTAATAAAACAAAAGAGTATCAATCTTATGGGAGACTGATTATTAGGGAGAAAACATACTTTTCTGAGAACTTTTATGTCATTAGTGTTAAAATTCTCGTAGAGTTTGTTTTTTTTTAATGAAAATGGGGTTTTAATGATAAACTGAAAATTGTGGTATTGACTTCCTGTCAACTGGACACAAACTAGAGTCATCTGGGGAGAGAGAACCTCAATTGAGGAATTGCCTCCATCCGATTGGCTCATGGGCACATCTGTGGGGGATTCTTAATTAATAATTCATGTAGCAAGGCCAAGCGCAATGTGAGCATAGCGACCCCTAGGCAGGTGGTTCTGGGCTTTATAAAACAGCGAGCTGAGGAGACAATGGAGAACAAGCCAATTCCCTTGTGGTCTCTGCTTTGGTTCCTACCTTGAGTTCCTGCATTGACTTTCTTGGATGGTGAACTATGGCCTAAGAGCTGAAGTAAATCCTTCAGTCCTCAAGTTGCTTTTGGTCATGGCCTTTATCACAGTAATAGAAAGCAGACTAAGACACAAATCATTCAGATGATATTTTAAAACCAGAAGTGAATCTTCCCCAATTGCAGAAATAATCTTTGCAGTTATGTACCTGCTTATCTATGTACAAAACACACACAGAATCACACAAGCAATTGGTGGAAAGACAAATAATTCAGTATTTGTTTGTCAGGACTATAGTAAAACACAAACATCATGTGACTCTCTGACATGCATAGTTAAAACCAAATATGACATCTAGTCTTAGCTTTTTGTTTTTTGAGCAGGGTTCTGCTACACAGTTCAGGCTAGCCTTGAGTTAAGGTGCTCAGTTTGTAGAAGCAAGAAACCATCATTTCCAGTACTTTGAATGTGATACTTTCATAGGTTTCTAGAAAGACTGATTGGAAGCTCAACCCTTTTAGACCTGGCTTTGCATTGCATTTTTTCTAAAAGTTGGGCATAAACAAAAAAGTCATTTTAACCTGCCAGCACACTGTGTACACAGCATGGGAAATGGCTCATAAATGGGCTGCGAAATGAGCCCTGTTTTCATTTCATGCCCCATAGGTATAGACGTGATTTCCCTTGAAATTCAGCATCTATTGCATTTTCTTGCAGAAGTATTTACTTTCTGTTAAGGAGAAGCATAATTGTTGGAGGAGAGGGTCATTTTGACTTATGTTTGTTTGATCATTGGTTATCAAGGATCTGCAGTTGCACTTCTGAGACCCCTCTCACCTCACTGACTATATTAGTTCCTGTTCTCAGCTCTGTATTCTCAAGGTACCTGATAAATGCAACCTACAGTTTATGTTAGCTTCTAGTTGAGAGGACACAAAGTCCCTCTGCAAAGTGGAAGGAAGGTGAGGCAGCTGGTCACATGGTTGACAGTCAAGAAGCAGAGACAATGAATGTGGGTGTTCAGTTCACTTTCTCCTGTTTTTGTTGTTGTCCTTGTTGTCTTTTTGTTTTTTTCAACATAATTTCTCTGTGTATCCCTGGCTGTCCTGGACTCACTTTGTAGACCTGGCTGGTCTTGAACTCACAGAGATCCACTTGCCTCTGCCTCCCGAGTGCTGGAACTAAAGGTGTGCGCCACCACAGCTGGTAATTTCTCCTTTTTGTCTGTTGTGATGCTCTGGCCTGTGCAATGGCTCTGTCCATAGTGAGTCTCCTCATGTTGGTTAATCTAATCCAAAAATTCCATCACAGCTACGCACAGAGATTTGTCTTCAAGGTGATCCTAGGTCCTGCCAAGCTGACAACATTAACTATCACAGCTGTCCACTGACTGCATCAGTGTTTCTGAAGATTCACCAGCTTGCAGGAGTCCCTGAGAACTAGGCTGGTTACATCCCCCTGTGAGTGAAGTGTTAGTGCTCGGAGCGTTCCTGACACTGGAGGTGCTGGGGCAGAGCCTTCCTCGGCGCGCCTTAGCAGGGCTTCTTTTCAGTCATCCAGCTCCACTTCTCTTGCATGTAGTGAGATCGTGTGGCCATCGAACATGTGAAGAGATGCGTAGTAGCCTCTCTAGTAGTCAGGAAAGTTTTTAAATACTAAGACACATCATATTGGCATGGATACAAGGAGACTCAAACACTGGTGGTTAGAGGACCCGAGACTGATAGTCCTTTGGAAGACTGATGTAACTCCATTTAAAATAGGCAGTGCCTATGTCCCTCAATTCATGAGCCATGATATTCTGAAACTTCCCTGCAGAGATGACCACCCAGGAGAGAAATGCACATCTACTGGTGTTCACTGACACCCAATTGTTGATGGCAATCAAAAAACAACTGATGTAAAAAATTCTCAGTTTTGGAATTTCTTTGTATAAATCTATCCCCACAAACACATTGACAAATTTATGAATGCATGTCAGAACCATATTCCACTTCTAAAAGTACAGGAAAGATGGTAAAGGAAACCTCTCACCAGAAAAATACTGATTCTTCGCAGGAAAGGTTAAGAGAGAGCCAAGCAGGGCACATGGGGCTTTCACTAGCTTTCTGTTGTTCTGGAAATGTTAGTGCTTTTAAAAAACTATAAAAGCTTATTGATTAACTTTAACTTAAAAGTAAAAAGCTCAAAGGGTGTAAGAGTGAGCATGCAGAGATGGCTGGCATGGTTGAACTCTGGATAAGGACAAAAGAACAGAGGCCCCTGCTTTAGAGCTGCAGGGAGCAGAAGGCCCTTTCCACTCTACTCAGGACATACACATTCGGTGTCAGGGTGAGTTTTGACTGCAGGGTCACAGAGCTGAAAAGGGCCTTTGTAGGATTTAGTCTTCAGGATGGAGTTCTCACACTCCCCCTATGTGTGTGGAAAACCACCATCAGAGAGTCTCGTGAGCAGCCTGTGTCCACATAACTGCTTATCACTATAACCAGAGTGCCATCTGTCACAAACTTGGAGGAGGATGTTGGCTGGGTGTGAGCTCGTTGCTGTCATTCAGCTTGTGTGGGGCCATCTCTGTCATATGGTCCTATGTCAGGCTGATAATCACCAGCCTTTTTTGGTGAGACTCTGGCATATTGACAGATCCTGGTGTGTTTGTTTGAATAGGAATGACCTCTATAAGTCCATAGATTTGAATGTTTGGCTATTAATGAATGACATTACTTGAGAGGGATTAGGATTGGAGTAGGTATGGCCTTGCTGGAGGAAGAGTGTCACTGAAGGTGGGTTTTGGAGTTTCAAAAGTTCAAGTCAAGCCCATTGTCTCTTCCTACTGCCTGCAGATCCAGATGTAGAACTCTCAATTTCTTCAGTATCATGTCTGCCTGCATACAGCTATGCTCCCCCTATGACTACAATAAACTAAACCTCTGAATCTATAAGCAATCCCCAATTAAATGTTTTCCTTTATAAGAGTTGCTGAGGTCATGAGGTATCTTCACAGCAATAGAACAAACCTGGGTAGAAGAAACTGAGCTCAGGGAGGAAGGACCGAACACCGACACCCTTGTCTTCCAGTTTGCAGATCAGCAGGGAAGGAAGTGTCTGTCTTTATCATGTACTCTTGTCTGGATGAGCCTTTTCTCTTCATTGCTTTGGAAGTGAGTGTCTGTTAAAGGACAAAGTGACCTTAGTGGTAAGTTATGAGCAGACTGAATGTTCAACTTAACAGGAAATTCGGCTTTGACTTGCACTGTAATAGTCGAAGTATGGTATCCATTGTGCTGCAGAAGGTGGATGCCACACATTAATTCTTTGTGCTGGGCAGAGATAATAACCCTGAAGAAAGAGCTATGACCTGTACTTGTGATGTGCTCACTGGACAGTGGGCAATTCTGTTTGAGCTTATGGCTTGCTTTCCTGCAGCTTGAACCATTTAGCCAATGTATTTTTTATTAATTATCTAAACACAATGCTAGCTCAAATCTTTGTTCTTCACTCCTTAGCTTCTAATGAACAAGCAGACAGTTGTCCCGGGCCTTCAAACAATGTCCCTGCCAACAGAAAGGGCTCCTAGTGGCACATGGCTTTTCAGTAATCAGAGTTTGAGTGTGAGGCTGGAGAGATGGTCAGTCAGCAAAATGCTTGTCAAACAAGCATAAGGACCTGAGTTCAATCCCCAGAACCCACATGGAAATCCAGTGTGACAGTGCACTCTTGTAATCACAGCACTGGGGAAGCAGAGACAAGCAGGTCCCTGGCTAGCTGCTTATTGATTTCCAGCCCAGCGAGAGACTCTGTACAAACAAACAAAAATCAAAGGAGGATAGAAACTGCAGAACAACACCTGAGGTTGTCACTGGCTGTGTATGTGTGCTTGTGTGTGTGTGTGTGTGTGTGTGTGTGTTTGTGTCTGCATCATGTGCGTGCTTGTGTGTGTGAGTGTATGTGCATGCATGTCATGTCTGCTTGCATGCATGCTGTATGTGTGTGTATAGAGAAGCACACACATATAGCAAATCTGCATGTAGTCCACACAGTGTTTAAAACATTTTAGCTGCTATCTGGGCCTCCTGCTATTTTCTGACAAACATGATTAAGTAAACTCAGTTGTGTATACTACAACTACAGAAATGTTCAAGGAAGCAGGAGAAAGATTCCAATTGCAAAGCCACTGGTGAAAGGGTGAGACAGGAGTTTTATTTTTATGAAAAACAAATGATCAGGAGGACCTACTGGTGACAAGCCCTGGGTAGTGTATCAAAAGCTTGGGAAGTGAGAAATATTTTCTTATTAAAAAAAAAAAAAACCAGTGATGAGGGCATACTAAAACACACTGTATGGACACTGCTCTGTGTTTTTAGTTTCCAGTCTTCAGTAGAGGAAAAGCTTGGAGGAACCTCATTTAAACAATCAGTGCACTCAGTGGAGAGGTTAAATAACCCAGATGCTGCAGCTTTCCCTGTTACTTTTTAATTTTTAAAATTTATTTTTATTTTTTAATTATCTGTGTGCATGTATGCCTGAGTGGAGGGTATGTGTATATGAGTGTAGGCACCTACAGAGGCCAGAAGAGGGCATAAGATTACCTGGAGCTGAAGTTACAGGCGGTTCTACGCTGTTTGACATGGGTGCTGGGAGTTAAGCTTGAGTCTTTGGAAAGAGCAGTAAGTGCTCTTAACTGCTGAGCCTTCTTTCCAGCCCATGCTTTTTAATTTTTAACTTTTATATTTTTTGAGACAGTCTCCTTCTGTAGGTCAACCTGACCTCAAACTCATGGCATTCTCCCTGCTTCAGCCTCCAAAATACTGGGAATGCTGTGGACCACCACACTAGGTTCAGTTTTGTATTTTTTGTCTATAAGCAGAAACAGGCTGACAGAGTGAATTAATGAGAAGCAGGTGTGTGTTCCTAGGGTGGGTTTGGATGGGCCAAGCAACTCTACCACCCAAGGATGGTGACAGAGGGAGAGGGTCTTCCTGAGGTGGTAAGGGGATAGATAGATTTAGGTTCTAGATACTCTAAGAGGTGAGTGGAACCTTCCAAACTGCCTCCTGGATTCTGCCATGTAGCTGGAGTAAAGGCTCCAGAAGGCTGAGTATCTGGAAAGAGGACCCAGAGAGTGGCAGACACTGTCATCAAAGTGCCTAAAGGAAGAAGGTCAAGCTCCATGACAGCCTGTGTGTGACCTTTTATACCCTCATCCCTCTTAGTGCTGGGGACACAGAACCCTGGGCAGGGGCTGGAACTCTTCCACAGAGCCGTCTGGGACATCAGCCTTGAAAAGACTTTAGGGCTCGATTAATAAACTAATGCAGTCAGTGCCTGATTGTCTGTATTTATACATTTGAAAATATACATTGTAGACTTCAGTTTGTATCTGTGGTCATAAGCTCATGGCTTATATACAAAAGTACTGCAGCAAAGCGTGCTAGACACAGGATGGATATCTCTCAGACTACCACAGTTGCACAGGAGCCAGAGCCCCCGAGAAGGTGTACAGATAGGTGTTCCAGCATCAGGTACCACATGGTCATCAGGTCAGTGTGATTTTTAAGCTCGACGGGAGACTGGGCACTGTTGCATCCTGCTGAGTTCAGGAAGGCACAATCTCTCCTAGAGGCCTCCCAGCAGCCATGGGGACCATGCCCTCAGCAGGGAGACCGAGGGAAAGTACAGTAGTCTGGTACCTCAAGATTTAGGAGAAGACTTAGCGCAGGTTGATGGGGATTCAGATCTGGACCCAGAGTAAAGGCAGCAGATGGCCACAGATCACAGATAAGCAGACAATGGGATGCCATTCAGATACTTTTTTATTTTAAACTTTGTCTGCACAAATAAATAAAACATCACACACTGAAATTAACCAGACCCAAAAATTATGTAACTCAATGAACTTCTATCCAATTATAGTAGCCTTTCTGAATGGAGGTTGTGGAAGTTCACATTGGATTTTATACTTTCACTGTTAAATATATTTTTATGCACTTATCCATCACCAATATTGAAACATCCATGACATAGTTAGGAATAGCAGAACAGTTAGCTTTATACCCTCTTTTAGTTACACTGCAGAGATACAATAATAAAAATAGCATCACCCTGGCATAAAACCAGACACATTGGTCAGTGGAGTAAGACTGAGGATCTGTATATAAGTCCATGTACCTATAGTCAGCTGAATTTTTTAAATAATGAGTCCAAAAACACACATTGGAGAAAACATGGAATCTTTGACAAATGGTGCTGGCCAAACTAGAGAGCTAAACATGGAAGAATGAAACTAGTATCTCTCACCCTGAGCAAGACTCTAGTCCATATGGGTCAAAGACCTCACCGGAAGACCTGATACCCTGGATCTGATAGATGAAAACGTAGAGAAAATGTTTGAACTTACACATCTAACTAAGCACAGGGAAATGGTTTCTGGACAGTACATCATGAATCTAGACATTAAGATCAACAACTGGCAAATGAGATCATATGTAACTTCAAAGCTCTATACAGCAAAGGGGACCATTATTTGGGTGAATAGCGCTTACAGAAGGTAAAAAAAAAAACTTTATCTGACAGAAACTTTGTAACTAGATATACAAAGAATTAAAAACTAAATATCAGAAAAGCAACCAACTATTAGGTAGTCATATTACTGAGATTTCATGGGTGAAATTCTCTGTCTTGTATAGAAGGTACTATTTACAGAAAATATTCTGGTCCTCTGGCTCTTACAATCTTTCTGACTTTCTTCTTCAATGTTCCCTGAGTCTCTGGTGTAGGAGTTATGCTATAGATGTATTAATTGGAGTTCAGCATCCTCTGGTCTGTTGTTCTCTGTATTTTGATATGTTGTGGATTTTTTAATGGTCTCTGTGATATATACATGTATATAGAGCTGGAAAGGGAAGGGGGAAGGTGGGAATGATGTGAATGTTTATGTAGAGAATTCACAAAATATTAAATTCAAAACCAGAAACAATCCAATTAAAAACTAGGACAAAGAACTAAACAGAAAGTTCTAAAAATATGAAATTCAAATGACTTGTGAATCATTTTTTAAAAATTTCAACATCCTTAGCCACGAGGGAAATGCAAATCAAAACTATGTTGTGCTTTTATCTTGTCCTAGTCAGAGTGGTGAAGATTTAGAAGAAAGATGGCAATAAATGCTGGCACGGATTTGGGGGAAGAGGAAGATTCTTTTTCCTGCTGGTGGGAGTGAAAAATGGTGCAGCCACCACAGAAATCAGTAAAGAGGCTTCTCAAAAAGCTAGAAATTGAACTATCACAAGATCCAACTATATTATTCTTGGGCACATACCCCAAAGGTCTATATCTTACTGTATAGGTAGAGTCTCACTTACCTTTTTATTGTTTCTTTGTTTACAATAGGCTGAATGTCCACCAAGTGATGAATATATAATGGAAATGTGCTACATTTACACAATAGGATGTTCATCTTTTAAGAAAAATGAAATTATGAAAGTTGAAGTTTGTTGGATTCTGCTATTAAGGTTGTAGTCTTCCATGTCCAGACAGCTTTCCTAAGCTTGGCGCTAAATGGATGGATCCCTTTACCAGTGGGTTCCCTCCTCTCTGCCTGATCTGGGGAGGCACAAACCTCCACACCCTCTACTTGAGGAGTTTAATGTAATCCTCAAGGAATTTACAGTCTTAACTTCCTTTCTCCTGATAAGAACCTTCTCAGCAAGTACCTGGGATTCCTGGAAGGGGTCTCCATGAAAATGAGGCATCCCTGCACTTTAAGCCCCCAGTCAGTATTGTACACTCAACCTAAAAACCCTACCCCCTCCCCAAATATTTATATATATATATATATATATATATATATATATTTAACCCAAATCCTATATAACCCTCATTAATTCTGAATAAAGTGGAACTGCTTCCCTGAAGTTTGTCCCTGAGTGCTAATCTGTAGCATTTGCAGCCATGGGAAGCCTGCCCCCCTTCTTTTGCTCCCCTTGACCTTGTGGACTGGTGGCCAACACTCCATGAGAAAAGGGGAGACCCATAGAAGGTAAAGGATGGACCTACAAATAATCATCCTGAGTTAGATAACCCAAAAACCCGGAAAGACAAACATCATATGTCTTTTCTCATACATGGATGCTAGATTTAACTCTTTAGATACTTGTGTTTCATTTGAAATATCCATAGAGGTCAGAAAACTAGTTAGGAACTCAAGGGTGCTTTCAAGAGATGAGTGGCAAAGTACAGTGATATAAAGAGGGAGAAGGTAATAACAGAAGATAAAGGATTAAATCGTGTGGAGGATGGAAGCACAGGGTAGATAGAGGAGGGTTCAAGAAGAGGTACAACACTAAAGGCCTTTTGAAAAAGTGGTATGAAAACCTAATACTGCAGAAACTTCTTAAAATATATCCATGCACACATATAAAAATTTTAAATAAGGCCTGGAGAGATGGCTCAGCAGTTAAGAGCACTGGCTACTCTTTCAAATTCTGGATTCAGTTCCCAGCACCCATAGGGGAGCTCAAAAAACTGTCTGTAACTCACATCCTCACATAGACATACATGGTGGCAAGACACCAATGTACATGAAATATAAATAAATAAACAATTTTTAAAAAGTTTAAATACAGTTATCCTGTAGGAGAGCAACAGTATTGCTACTAGATATTACAGGTTAGCAATTAAAAAGCTCATTACCAGAAATGGGTTATCTCTTCTTTTTTTATTATAATGCTTATTTATTACATCAAGTTACATCTCCATCAAAGTGCCCTTTTCCATAACCTCCTGGTTCCACCCTCCCATCCTCTCCTCCCTCTCCCACCCAACCCACTCCTCTGGTGTGGAGTGTCCCTACAAATCAGTCCCTCTCAGTTCAACAGTCATATGAGGGCTAAGAGCTTCCTCTTGCACTGAGGGCCTACATGGTAGCACCTCTAGGGCAAATTGTCCCATTGATAGGTAACAAAGTCTATGTTCCTGATCTTTTTGGTGTGTTGGTTGTAGGATAGTTACCCTGTACTATACGGCTAAAATCCAATAATAAGTGAATAGATGCCATGTGCATCTTTTTGAGTTTGGGTTAGCTCACTCAGGATGAGCTTTTCTAGTTCCATCCATTTGGCTGCAAATTGCATGATTTCCTTGTTTCTGATAGCTGAGTAGTATTCCATTGTGTAAATGTACCACAATTTTTTTATCCATTAGTCAGCTGAGGGACATCTGGGTTGTTTCCAGTTTCTAGCAATTACAAATAAGTCTGCTATGAACATAGATGAGGATATGTCCTTGTGGTTTGGTGAGGAATCCTTTGGGTGGATACCCAGAAGTGTTATGACTGGGTCTTGAGGTAGGGATATTCCACATTTTCTAAGATATCGCCAGACTGATTTCCAAGGTGGTTGCAAAAGCCTGCACTCTCACCAGCAATGGAGGAGAGTTCCCCTTTCTTTACAACCTCGCCAGCATGTGCTGTCATCTGAGTTGTGATGTTAGCCATTCTGACAGGAGTGAGATGGAATGTCAGTCATCTTGAGTTGAATTTCTCTGATGATTAAGGATGTTGAACATTTCTTCAAGTGTCTCCTGGCCATTAGAGATTCAAAAGGACATCAGGAGATGGAAAGATCTTCCATGCTCATGGATAGGTAGGATCAACATAATAAAAATGGCCATCCTGCCAAAAGCAATACACAGATTCAATGCAATTCCTATCAAAATACCACCACAATTATTTTTAGACCTGGAAAAAACAATTCTCAACTTCATATGGAATAACAAAAAACTCAGAATAGCTAAATCAATCCTATACAATTAAAAACATCTGGAGGTATCACCATCCCAGATTTTAAGCTGTACTACAGAGCAACAGTAATAAAAACAGCATGGTACTGTTATAGAAACAGACCAGTGGATCAATGGAATCAAATTGAAGACCCAGAAACGAACCCACACACCTATGGTCACTTAATTTTTGACAAAGGAGCCAAAACCATACAATTGAAAAAGCATCTTCAACAAATGGTGCTGGTCCAACTGGATGTCCACATGTAAAAGAATGAAATTAGACCCATACTTATCACCTTGTACAAAACTTAAGTCCAAGTGGATCAAAGACCTTAACATAAGGCCGGACACACTAAATCTACTAGAAAAGAAAGTGAGGAAAACCCTCCAACTCATTGGCACAGGTGACAACTTCCTGAACAGAATACCAACAGCTCAGGATCTAAGACTAACAATCAATAAATGGGACCTCATGAAATTGAAAAGCTTCTGGAAGGCAAAAGACACTGTCATTTGAACAAAATGGCAGCCTACAGATTCGGAAAAAATCTTCACCAACCCCACATCTGACAGAGGGCTAATATCCAAAATTTACAAAGAACTTAAGAAATTAAATACCAAGAAACCAAATAATCCAATCAAAAATGGGGAACAGAGCTAAACAGAGAATTCACAAAGGAGGAATCCCTAATGGCTGAGAGGCAATTGAAGAAATGCTCAGCATCCTTAATCATCAGAGAAATGCAACTCAAGATGACTCTGAGATTATATCTCATACCTGTCAGAATGGTTAAGATCAAAAGCTCAAATGACAGCACATGCTGACGAGGTTATGGAGAAAGGGGAACCCTCCTCCATTGCTGATGGGACTGCAGACTTGTGCAACCATTATGGAGGTCAGTCTGGTGATAGCTTAGAAAAGTTGAAATAGCTCTACCTCGGGACCCAGCCACACCACTTCTGGGTATACATCCAAATGATTCCTCACCAAATCATAAGGAAGTTTCCTCATCTATGTTAACAGCAGCCTTATTTGTAATAGCTAGAAACTGGAAACAATCCAGATGTCTCTCAACCGAAGAATGGATTAAAAAACTGTGGTACATCTACATGATGTAATACTACTCAGCTATCAGAAACAATGAAATCATGCAATTTGCAGCCAAATGGATGGAACTAGAGAAGCTCATCCTGAGTGAGCTAACCCAGACTCAGAAGGATCCACATGACATATATTCACTTATAGTCGGATTTTAGCTATATAGTACAGGATAACTATACTACAACCAATGCACCAAAGGGAACATGAACATAGACTTTTTTTCCTGCCAATGAGACACTTTGCCCTAGTGGTGCTGCCTTGTAGGCCCCCAGTGTATGAGGAGGCTCTTGGCCCTCATATGACTGCTGAACTGGGGCGGAGGACTGTTATATAGGGACACTCTACTCCAGAGGACTGTGATGGAAGTGATAATGGGTAGAGGGTGGGAGGGTAGGACTGGGAGGGGTAGAAAGAGGACACTGTGTTAGAGATGTAACCTGAAGTATTAAATAAATATTAAAAAAAGAATGTGGCCTTGTAGGGAGTTAGATAAATTAAATTAGATTTAGAAAATATATAGGGGTTTCTGATACTGTCTCTTAATTCGGGGCATGAAGAGCATTATCAGCATGTGGACTAAAAACAGGAAACAAACAGGAGACTTAATAGACTGAAAAACAAGGTTGAAGTCAGGAAAAACAGGAAAGACTCAATAGACTGAAAAACAAGTTTGAAGTCAGGAAAACAGGAAAGACTTAATGGACTTGAAGAAACAAAGTATCTGGCCTGACATTGTTTTCAGCTGCTAAGTGGGCAGAGCCCAAATTAAGCTGAAACAGAGTTCCTCCTATTTAAGGACAGTGCATGGAGCCAAGAAGAAGAAGAGGCCCCTGATGCTAGAGAGCTCCAAGTGTCCTGCTGAAAAAAGTGCTGGCCATCATTTGATGGCCAGATTTCCCTGAAGCAGAAAGAAGCTGGTGAGCAAAGAAAGCCTGAGCAAGACACCAAAAGGCCAAGGACTAAACCCTGTGGCTCAGCTTTTGCCTAGAGGGGGTTGATCTGTCTGAACAGTGGCCTAAAAGAAATTGTGCCTGGCTTTAAGGACTGAGACGGAGCAGCTGAGTTCCTGATTCAAAAGAAGTAAGTTGGCCTGCAGATGGCTGGGGTCTCCCACAGAGAAGAAAGCATGAAGCCTTATTTAAGGT
>CAJQZJ010004760.1:9335414-9355297 GCA_907164525.1 Lophiomys imhausi
CCTCAGAGAGCTGAGAAGGATAAATATATCTGATTGTATAGGAAGTGTAGGGCCTGCAGCTTTCAATACTAAGAAATGACAAACCAGTGACTACCTGGACAGTTCCCATTTTCTCTCCATACATTCCAGCATCAGTCTTAGCCTTTTGGTCCTGTTTCTCTGACAGACATTTATTGTAGAGCAGGGATTGTGAAGGACTAACCTACCCTGTCTTGGCAGAGCTAGGCTGTCGACTTCTGTGTGAGCCATCTTTTAAAGACAGTGATTTATTTCTAAGTGATTAATCTAAGAAAAAGTACCAGTAAGATGTGTTTTCCCTCCTCTTTACAATTTTCTCATCTTGAGTAGTAATTTTTAAAATAAACCATAGCATTGTTAGGCATACTCCCTGTACCAAGCAATCTGACTTTTATATTGATCAAAGTGAGCATGATTGTCCTCACTTATAAACAAGAAACCAAGGCTTAGAGAGGTAATAGTCCTGTAACACAGCTTGCAGTAGCATCGTGCTGAGCTCCTGACATTGCAGTGACATTTGATGTACAGTTTAGGTACTTCTATTTTGGGACCTGTGGGGACAGACAGCAGTGTGGGGCTAACATTAAAATATGAGCAACTATTATTGAATAATTGACCATTGTAAGGGATGTTATGCTATTATTTTGTGAAACATTTGTCTAGATAAATTGTAACAGTGGGCCCCAGAATTTAGCACAACCGACTCTATGATGGAAGAGCCATAGAGGTCATACAACTCAATAGGTGGATAGCACCACCCACCAAAATGAAAACAAAGACTTAATCCATCAAAGCCTACAGTTCCAGAAAAGTCTCTAAATGTAATAAGTTTGCTTTCTGGTTTCTGTAGTTCCACTTCTGGCCGACTGATCTTAACTGAAGTATGTCAACCCAGAATATGGATTTTGTGCTTAAAAGCTCACTCTGAGAAAGGTTCAAACACACAAAGTAATCACCAGCTGGCAAATAAAGACTTTCTATTGGCTTAAACCTATGTCTGAGTAGGCTTTTCTGGTAGATATCCAACAACAAAGTGTGCAAAAAAGTGTCCCATTGCTATCCAAATACCTAATGATGTCAACCAACAAACAATTGTCCAGGGATCTCATTTTAACCAAGCCCAGGAGCCAAACACATCTCTCATAATACCCAAAGTCCCCCATGATGATTCTGCCATCATTCGAAAACAGGTGCTTCACACTTTTCGTTTGTTTGTTTTCAAGACAAGGTCTCATTATGCAGCCCTGGCTGTATTGGAGCTCTCTATGCAGACCAGGCTGACCACAAACTCACAGAGATCTGCTTGCCTCTGCCTCTCAAATGATGGGATTAAAGGCATGCACCACTACACCTGATTTCCTCACACTTTAAAAACAGTTTTTGGTCATTTTTATTAATTGCATCTAGATCATGGGTCTTTCATGAAAACCTATTTGAAAATTATTTTTCAAATTTTGTTTTTCATATATTTTGATCATATTATTTTTTCTTCCCCAAATTGCTCCCAGATCCTTTCTACCCAACTTCTCTCTTTTTCTCTCTCTATCTCTCTCTAAAACAAAAACAAAACAAATCAAACAGACTAAAAGAAAAAGAAAGGAAAATCAGTAAGACAAAAAATAAAAATAAAAAACAAAAAGTGCACAAAACCCATAGAGTCCATTTTCTGTTAGCTAACTACTGTAGGGCATGGGGCCTGCCCTGGAATGTGGTTGATAGAGCCAGTGACTATCCATAGGAGAACACTGATTTTCCACCTCCTAGCTATCAGTTGCAAATAACTTTTTGGTTTGGGGCAGGGAGACTTCATGTCCATTTCCCCTTCTCAGTGCTGGGACTTTGTCTGGCTTGAACCTGCACATGGCTTGTGTGTGGTGGCACACTCTGAGGTCATATGTGTATCAGCCCTGCTGTGTCTGAAAGATGCTGTTTCCTTGGAGTCACCCATCAGTTGTGCCTCTTACCATCTTTCTGTTTTCTTTTCTTACACATGGATCCCTGAGCCTAGAGGGGAGGAGTTTGATGAGGAGTGTTCCAAGGTCTCCCAAGCTGTGCACACGGTGCAGTTGTGTGGATGTCTTTGTTAATTGCCATCTACTGCAAGCAGAAGTTTTCTGATGAGGACTATAGTGGAATTATCCATGGGTATACCGTTAGAAGTCATTTTATTGCTATGTTCATCTAGCAGAATAACAGTGGTAGGTTTTCCCCTAGTACCCACAACATATCTAGTCTCAGGTTCTTAGCCTTACTAACAGTATCAGATATGGATTCCATGCCATGGAGTGGGACTTAAATCCAACCTAAAAGTGGTTTATTACTCCCACAACATTTGTGCCACCATTATACCAATATATCTTTCAAGTAGGTCATTATTGTAGGTCCAAGGGTTTATAAGTGGGATACTAAACAAAAAGCTCTCAAAAGATGAAACACAAACAACCGAGAAAAACTTAAAGAAATGTCCAACATCCTTAGCCATCAGGGAAATGCAAATTAAGACCATTTTCGGATTTCATTTTACTGTGGACAAAATGGCCAAGATCAGTGAGACGAATGAGGTGAGGATGCAGGGAAAAGGGAACACTTACTCATTATATGGATGGGTGCAAACTGGTAGAGTCACTATAGAAGTCAGTGTGGAGGTTCCTCAGAAAGCTGACAGTGGTTTTCCTACATGATCTGGCTATATCACTCTTAGGTGTATACCCAAAGGATTCTATATTCTACTGTAGTAACACCTGTTCATCCTGTCATTTGCTGCACTATTCACAATAGCCAGTAAAACAAAACAAAACAAAACAAAAAACACAAGCCTAGATATCCATCAACTCTTCAGCTTTAGATATGTATGATTCACTTAGAATATCCACAGGGTTTAGGTAGCTAGTAAGGGACCAGGGAGAAAAAGGACATCTTCCCAGGAAGGGGAAGTAGAATAAAGAGATAAAGGGAATTCACACTTTTTTAAACCATTGACACTATCATTTTCATAAGTATAGATTTGTCATCATCTTCTTGTGTTTCAGCCATGGTGGGATGGTCAGGGCTTGCTGTATTAGTAAGACTGAGTTTTGTTGGAGTCGTATTTCCCTGACTTTTGTCAGTTTTGTTCTTTCACTGGCCTTTTGTCATCTGGTGTTCCTTACCTGTTTGTTCCTGGTGCCTTCCCTTCCTGCTGTGTCCCAACTGGGAGCTCAGGTAAGGGATTGGGGTGGGAGGTGTTATTCTGAGTGTGCAGGTTCCTGAGATCCAGATGGTCCTCCTAGTGATGTCAGTGGAGGTTGGCAGGCCACAGTCTGTAAGCAAGAGCTGAGTGGTCCTGAGGATGAATGTCAGCATATCCTGGGAGGTGCAAGTGAAGATTACTTTGGAGGGACCACCCTTAGCTCAGTGAAACTTGGAGGGCCCCAGGGCGTTGGGCAGGATGGGGGGGTGATGGGGAGGAGGGGAGCGGATATCTAACCTAGGTGTTGGGGTTCAAGGAGACCCAAGGTGGTGTTGGGTCAGGAGGATGGAGCTGGATGCTCCTGGGGAGTGAGGCCTTGTCACATTCAGCAGGTCAGGGAAGGTACAGTGGAGCTTGGGGCACAGCTCTCAGCTAAGGTGAGCTGGCTCTGTCCCAGAAGTTGCAGGGGAGGTGGGGGCAGGGAAAGGGAGAAATCCAACCTGAGGGGTCCTGTTCGTCCTGAGGATGAAGGTCAGTGTATTGCAGGAAGCACAGGTCTGGAAGATGATATTCGGAAGGACTGCCCCCATAGAGCCTAACTCCTAATGGCCTACTGTGCCTTACCCAAAATTGGTCAGTCTCAAAAAAGACCACGATGTTATAAAATGTTTGACTTACCAAGGCAGTGATAAGAACAGTAAAACTAAGAGTATACCATTAGCTGTTTTAAGGGAACTTTTCCTCTCTCTACTGGGGTTACCGTTCTTGTTCTCATTTGCCTACTGCATCCCAGTCTCTTCTTACTTTGTATTTTCTTTACTAAATCTATTGTATATGCATCTGATCTGGTCTGATGAATACTGAGAGAGGGTGGCCAAGCTGTCTCTCCTGATTAATGCTGGAAGAACTGAGTTGGGAAATCAGGGGACTCAAGGAAACTGAGCACTTGAGTGCAATTGGCATGATAAGGAGTTTTTATCATTACAGCTTCTTCAATAACAGATAGGGGGTTACAACTGACCAGAGAAGCCTGCTACACAGGCCAGCATGTTCAAGGTTATATAGGAGTTTTTATCATTACAGCTTCTTCAATAACAGATAGGGGTTTACAACTGAACAGAGAAGCCTGCTACACAGGCCAGCATGTTCAAGGTTATATAGGAGTTTTTATCATTACAGCTTCTTCAGTAACAGATAGGGGTTACAACTGAACAGAGAAGCCTGCTACACAGGCCAGCATGTTCAAGGTTATATAGGAGTTTTTATCATTACAGCTTCTTCAATAACAGATGGGGGTTACAACTGAACAGAGAAGCCTGCTACACAGGCCAGCATGTTCAAGGTTATATATATATATAAAACAGCAATGCTAGTTGTCTTCAGGAAAACATTTAAGTATGGAAACATCATTTACCCTAACTATCCCCTAGAAATTGAAGAGATCTTGGCAGCATTCCTGTCTTCCTTCTCACATTTGTTGACATTCCAGATATCTTTCGTGAGAAATATCAGTATAGGATGTTCCCATAATCATGTCACAGATTCATCATATCCTCACATATCCTCAATTCAAACTCTAAGAAAATGCCTCTTCTTGCCTTTGACCTGTAATCTTTGCTCTTCCCTAGCACAGAAGCTCCTTCTTTCTATTTCTGTTTGTCTGTCTTTCCATTGCTCCCTCCTCCCTCCCCTCCCTTCTTCTCCCTTCCCTCTGTGTGCATGTGTGTGTCCCTGTTTCTGTCTATATCTTTATCTCTCTATCCCCCTCCCCCTTTCCCACCCTTCCTCACTGGGGCTGGAGACCAGGACCTCATGGAAGTTAGACAAGCTCTATAGTGGTTTGTATGGACTCTTCAGATTTCCACGACAGCAGAACTCCTGGAAACGGAGTCTCTCAGCTTTAGGGGTAGGAGGCAGGGATGGGGAGTCGAGAGTGAAAATACAGATCTCATGTCTTCTTTGAAAGACATCTTTCTTTTTTTTTAAAGATTTTATTTATGTTATGTATACAGTGCTCTGTCTGCATGTTTGCCTGCAGGCCAGAAGAGGGCACCAGATCCCATTATAGATGGTTGTGAGTCACCATGTGGTTGCTGGGAATTGAACTCAGGACCTCTGGAAGAGCAGTCAGTGCTCTTAACCTCTGAGCCACCTCTCCAGCCCCTGAAAGGCATCTTTTATGGATGGACTTCTGGACACTTTCCCTGTTTGGGCATGGTGGCACTAAATTGTTCTGTGGGCTGCTGCCTTTGAGAGACTGATATGCTGTCCTTGCTCCTCTGCCCACAAGGCTGGATGGGGTGTCATGGTTCTTGCAGTTTTCAGGGTTTTCAAGGCTCTTCTCTCTTCTCTTTGAGGGCATCTTGCAGCATCATTTTCTGGCTACCCTGAGACACTTGCCCTGGTGAGTGATTAGCAGCACACAGTCCTTCTGGGTTGACATTCTGTCCCTCATTCCCTTCCTCTTGTGTCTCTTTCTTTCAGTTTCTGCAGCTTGAGTTCACCCTGCTGAGACCCTTCTTTTGGAAGAGTAGGAGAAGGTCAGGTTACTCATCTGCTGAGAACACAGGCCCACTCCTCTACTGGGGAAGAGGACAGGGCAGTGGGTAGCCCCTAAGGGCTAGCACACAGTCTTGCCAGGCTGACAATGGATGTGAAGAACAAGGGCCTTCATTCCACCAGTTGGGTGGGTTTTCATTGGAGCACCATGAGCAACAGCCTGTTTGTGCTACAGAGGTCCAGCGCTGTGGACAAAGGCTCTAGAACACTGGGAAGTCTTCTCACTCCTTGATACCCTGCAGGTGGCAGACAATGGCAGTGCCCAGCTTCATAGGACAGAGACAAATCTCTGCCACACAACAGCAATTTAAAGGAATTAGAGTTCTTGACTAGAAGTGGACTGAGAAGGGCACTTCAGGACTTTAAAATTCATGTGTGCATGCAGGAAGTTAAAACCATTTAGTGATTATATCCTAGGTCAGTGACACTCCAGCTTCTCAGAACTTTGAGTTTTGCTTCCATGTGTGCATGTGTGTGTGCGTGCGGAGTTTAGAAAAATCACCTCAACTGTCACTCCTTAGAAGTCACCTACCTTATTTTTTGAGATAGACACTTTCACTGGCCTAGAAGTCACCAAGTGGGCTAGGCTGAGCAGCCTTCGAGCCCCCTAGATCTGCCTGTCTCTGCCTCCCTAGTGCTGAGATTACTAGCATGTGCCACCACACCCAACTTCCTTGTAGGCGGGTCCAGGCATCAGGTGAGCTCAGATTCTTGTGTTGCCTAAACAAATTCTGTCTGGACTGAGCTTCCCCTTTAGCACAGGATTTTACGTTTTGGAGCGTAATACTCTCTTGTCCTTTTTTTTTCCTTTTTCTGAGATTTCCAAAGGACAGGGGTAGGAGGTGGGTTAAGCACGGACTTTCACAGGAAAAGGTCAGTAAATTGTGTTTGTTAGATGAGTGTCACAGGCATGGTAGTTTACTCTTGTTCTTTTAATGTAAATGTCAGCCTTTTTTGGGGTTTCTTCAGTAAGTAAATGACTGAATGGTTCTTAAAATGGGAGGTAGAGTGGCTTAAAGGAGATGGAACCCCAAAGATCAGGTGAGTTCAGTGTTACTAGATAAATGACGTGACTTTCTGTTCTTTTAAATATTCTTCTCCTAAGGAAAATTTTACCTTGATGCAGTCAGCATGGGTGTCTATGCAAACTCATAGTGCCAGTGTGAGGAGGATGGCTTAATGATCTGGGTATTTTAATACCTCATCTTCCAAAGGGCACTCAAAAAGCAGTATTATGTTTGGACTCAGCCTCTGTCTTTGTCACTGGACACCAACATTATTTCATTTCTCTTTTATCTGTACCTTTCCTAGGCTGCATCTCTTTTCTAATTATGACAATTATCTGCACTTCATTTAGGGCAAATTTGAAGCAATTTTAGTGTACAATTTCCAGATAATTACTGGTAGTGTGTGATCCACAAATGATTTGGGTTCTAAAAGTCCCTGAGTTGTGCAGGTCTACTTTCTCCACCAGGAATGGGGCTGCGTGTGGTTCTGTGCCTATGCCTTCCCAACACATCCTGTTCCTCTGCAGTTTAGCTGAGGCAGTGCTGGGCTGTAACACTGTCTTCCAGAAGTCATTGCTAGTAGTCCATTGCTTCCCATGCCATACATGGAGCCAGACTTGTTAGACATCTAGAGTAGAGTTCCTGAAGAGATGCTGGCTCCCCAGCTTTGTAGCCATCTGGGTAGGAGTGAGGATGTCCTAAAGAGAGACATCTGTGGCCCACCCTATGGCTAGTATACTGTTGAAGAATGGATCACAAGGAGGTGGAATTTCCACAGGAGTCTCATGATGTGAGAAGGGAAAAGATGAAGCCTGGTGGAAGCTAAAGAACTCAACTCATCTACTCTTTGATTATAACTTATTGGACCACAAGGCAAGACAGACAGGAGCAGAGGGAATGATGGGCTAATGATGGGTGGGCCCAGGATTCCTTAGTTATGCATGTATACCTGAAAACTGCAAATTAATTAATTAATGTAGTTATTAACAAGTATAAACTGTAATATTAGGCTGGCAGAGTAGCCGGTGGCTTGGCAAAGGAGCAGGCGGCCTGGCCTGAGTGCCTTAACTGGTTGCCTAACTTATCCTGGAGAAAGAGCCCTAGGACCAAAGGTGGCCTATACCACCTATAACCTAAACTCTGTTAATTAATGTATGTTGTTATATTAGGCTGGTAGAATTACCAGCGGCTTGGCGGGAGATTCACCCGGGCTCAAGGGAAGTCTGGGAATCCAACAGCCCGGGACTGCTTGGACTGAGGGCCTATAAGCCGCTGCAGTCTTTTCCCCAGTAATTAAACACACCAAGACCTTTTAATATTTTAACGCTTTTAGCCCTTAGCTGGGCAGACTCTCAATTAGCTACTCTAAATTAACTCCAAACCAACATGTGCCTGTGAGTACCTTCCAGACTTCTCCAGATGTCTGTCTCCTTCTGTGTCTCCCAGTGGAAAGAGAGAGTCTCCGTGTGTGCGGAATTCCTGCTGTGATCTGAGGAAGTCCCGCCTTCCTATACTCTTTCTGCCAGCTAATTGGCCATAAGCAACTTTTATTAACCAATCAAGAGAATGCCTCAGAAGGGGCGGTAACCAGGTCTCAGCATTGAATTCAATGTATCAGAAACAATGTTAGACCTTCCCTCAACATATATCTCCTTGCCTTCTATTTAAACATAAACCTCATGTTAGTACCTGAAGATTGACTTGGAGGATGCTAGTGGACCTTCTCAATGTGGCCACATGGGATAAATCTCCTTCCTTTCTTTTTACCATTACTTGTCTCTTTTGTTTGCATATTGAAGACAGTTGGTTCAGCCACACTTCTTAAGCGTGGAAGGGCCCAGGCTTTGACCCTAACCACTCCACTATTGGTACTCTGAGTTTTTCCTGGACCAGTGAGTTTGTGCAGTCAGTGCTGCAAGCCCGAGGGAAGCAGTGGATTCCTGGCTTGAGATTGTGGTTACACTGACAGAGGCTCAAAGCAGAGCAACAGTGACAATCAACATTTTTCCTGTGTCTGAGGCACTGTGTGGACTCTGGTCCATCTCCTGAAAAGGAGTAGCTTCTTAGAGGAGGGAATGAGCTCTGCCAGGAGATGTCATTGTCAACGAACCTCACCTTAGAGTGACATGTCACCTTGAATGATATCCATGGGAGATGCTTGATCTCTTGGCTTGGAAATAGTTTTAAGTTGATAGGAATGTGGCCTTGGGAAGACATGACATCTTCTCAAAGACCCTCAGAAGCATTACTTGTGCCCACCAGCCTGCAGGCACTATCATGTTATAGTGTCATCATGGGGCTTTCTATGGGACAGGGTCATGAGAAGGCACTGGGTTTCCATTTTACTTTATTGACTGGAGGATGCTCCAAGAAAGATGCAATAGACAAGTGAAAATTCAAGAGTTTGGCTTGCTATGCAGAAGCCAAACCTTCCTTCTTTATTGCCTTAGGGGAATAACCAGGCTTCTACTGTGCAGGCCCAACACAGCCTCCTCTTGTTGGAGAGAGAGAGAGAGAGAGAGAGAGAGAGAGAGAGAGAGAGAGAGACTGAGTTTTACAGTGAGTTGTTACTTTGTCTAGGATTGCTCATTCTCCCATTAAACACATGGACATAGTGTCATTATGAGGATGGGTTCCTCCATATTTTTTTGTTTTAATAATTTATTTTTTATTTCTTCAAGTTACATCTCAATCACAATCCCCTCCCTACTCCTCCCTCCAGTCCCACCCTTCCACCTTCCTCCTCCTCAACCCCCCATCTTCTTCCTTTTTCTTTTTTTTTTAGTTTAAGGTATTTCTTTTTCCCCCCAACAGCTCTCCCTTTCAGTCCAACAAATGGTTCTTTTTCTTATAACTATAAATATAATACAAAACAACAGAAATAAATAGTCCACAATTATGTGAGTTATATGGCTTAGCATACATTCCCAATGTCTAGTCCATATGTATTTGGCACATGACTTTAACATTCTACTATCTAACCATCTCCATGAGTTTAAAGTTCTATATTTAACTCAGGTTTCATACTAACTTGAATCACAATTTTAAAACTATCTTCTTAGATCCAGAACACCCTCTTGATTCCTAAACAACTCAAAATTTAACTATGAGACTCTAGCTATCTATTCTTCAAGCACCTCAGAGACCTGAGAGGGATAAATATTTCTGATTATATAGGAAGTACAGGGCCTGCAGCTCCAAAACTAAGAAATGACATACCAGTGGCTGCCTGGACAGTTCCCATTTTCTCTCCATACATTCCAGCATCAGTCTTCAGCCATTTGGACCTGCTTCTCTGACAGACATTGATTGTAGAGCAGGAATTATGAAGGACTTACCTACCCTGTCTTGGCAGAGCTAGGCTGTTGACTTACCTGCTTCCAAGTTTTGTCCTTTTTGGATAGCATTCTGTCTACAGTTGAAGCAAGGGGTTTTTCCTGCCAAGAGAAAGACTTACCACCAATTCAATCATCTCCCACTGGAGATTCTTCGATGCTCATCTTCTACTTGGAGTAGAATAGGGGGTGCTGTCAGGAGCTGACATGTCTCGATATCAAAAAACCTTAAGTTAAGAAAACATCTTGGAATTCCATGTTCTGCAGATCTCTTGAGGTTTTTGAAGATGCCCTATCTCCCTTTCAAATTCATGGCCTCTATTTTCATTAATTGTTGTTACATACATATGTTTGTATATATACATATGTTCTTAAATATAACCTTTGCAGCTTGCACAATGTTACTTGTATGCATGTTTTCAGGGCTGAATATTTGGTATTGGATAACCAGGGTGTGTGCTCATCCCTGGAGAGTATCTCTGACTCAGAATTCCTTAGTGACCTGTGGTTCTTTATGCAGGGTTGAGACCTGGAGATCTCTCCTCCATTCTCTTTGGCATGGCTATTGTGGTTGTCCTTGTTCAGCCCATGTTCAGTCAGCCCTGTTGGCAAGACTTTAAGGGTGTAGCTTCTGGCATTACTAGAAGACAAAGCAAACTTCCTGATCCCCTGACTCTTACTGTTAGATTTCTGAGGCAGCTTCAACAGGCAGAAAATAGGTTGGAGTCTGACCTCAACAGACTGGACTGTTTATTTTGAACAATAAGAGACAAACACAGTGGGGAAGGGTGTTTGCCAGAAGGGGGAGGGGATACTAAGAGTTTATATAGGGAATTTGGAGGATGGAAATGCAGCTTCAGGGAGCTACATGCTGGTCTGTAGTGCCTCCCTTCTGAGTTGTTTGTCTACACAAGGCTGTTTTAGCTTTTACAAACTGCAGTGCCCTGCTGTCAGGATGCAGGTGGTGGTGGGTGATGAGTTAGGCAATGGCAGTAAGGGGAAAGGGGCTGGAATTTCGACATAGGACCTTGGTCAGTGTCTGGGTGGTGTTTGTTCAAGGTTTATTGCAGCACTTAAAATATTTTGCCCCCCTTTTCTACAGTTTTCCCTGAGACTTAGGAGGCTAATTATTTTGTAGTTAAATGTGTACATCCATTGGAGCTGGGTCCCACAACTCTGCAGTTTAGTTGGTTGTGGTTTTCCGTAATAGTCTCCTTCTGTTTCAAAGAGGAGTTTTCTTTTTTTTTTCTTTTCTTTTCTTTTTTTAGATTTTTTGAGATAGGGTTTCTCTGTGTATCCTTGACTGTCCTGGACTCACTTTGTAGACCAGGCTGGCCTTGAACTCACAGAGATCCACCTGCCTCTGCCTTCCTGAGTGCTGGGATTAAAGGTGTGCACCACTACACCAGGCTATTACAGACAGCTGTGAACTGCCATGTGGGTTCTGGGATTTGAACCTGGGCCCTTTGGAAGAGCAGTCAGTGCTCTTAACCATTGAGCCATCTCTCCAGCTCTCAAAGAGGAATTTCCTTAATGAAAGATGAGGACTACACTTATCTGTGCACTTATCTAAATACTTGTGGGTATAAGGACAAATATTTAGAATGTAGTTAGGCATTATTCTCATTTAGTAAAGTGGTGCTTGTAGGTTTTCCTCCAAGATCCATGACTTCACTAGCCCTGGGTAGTTAGCTAAATTTTCAGTACCAGGCATGATTTCCATCTCTTTGAGTGTGTCTCATGTCCAGTAAGAGAGCTGTTGGTTACTGCCAAGGAATGTGTGCCACTACTGTATACAGGCTTACTGTGCAATGCTAGTTGTTGGTATGGTTCATATGTATCATAGCTGGGTAGGACTGGTGGTTGCTTCCCTCCTATCCAGCTATGACACTGGTAAGAAGGTGACTTCTGGTACTATGAAAGCTAGTTCTCAGTGAGGAGGTACTCAGAACAGTTCCAGCTCAGGGACCTCTGGGCCTGTATCTGAAGGGCAGTGTGTTTTCAGGAATAGGGATTTACCTTTCACTTCTGGAGGACAATCAAAGACAATAACAATAAACTGTATGTTTCAGGAGTCTCTTGGACAACTCTGACTAACAAATCAAAAGACAGCTTCTCAAACCTAGTGTTGGGGCTTTTGTTAGATAGTCTTTGGTCCCTGGAGGAAGCATTGTCAGCCCAGATGAGAAAATTTCACTTAAACTGTGGATGTACCTTTATACACAGATTTACATGTATTGTAGGATTTTAAAGGTAAATAGTTAATATTTGATTTCTTATTACTTTTTTAGACATCCTTACTGTTATTTTAGCTTCCTACCTCCCTTTTCTGTGTTTACAGCCCCCCATCCCTAATTACAGCCCTCCCTTTCCCTATTACCTGCTCAAATCACTTGTACCCTGCTATTATTCCCCTCTCTATTACACTCCCACTTCCTACCCCAGTAATGGTCCTTTTGTACTTTCCTCGTTTCTGCAGTTATGCTAGAATATGTGTTCACATCTGAAGGTTTGGGGCTAGGTGCCTCCAATGAGAGAGAACATGGAACATTTTTCTTTCTGTTTCTGGGTTATCTCATTCAACCTGATTTTTTTTTCCTAGTCCCATCAATTTACCTGGAAAGTTAGTGATTTCATTTCTTCTTAGAGATGAACAGTATTTCATAGCATATATGGAATTTTCATTATCCATTCATCAGTCATAGGACATTTAGTTTGTTTCCATTTTCTAGTTATTGTGAATAGCACAGCAATGAACATGGTTGAGCAAGTATCTTTGGAGTAGAATGTCAAGTCTTTTGGGCATATGCCAATGAGTGATATAGCTGGGTAGTATGGTAGACATGATTTTAGCTTTTTGAGAACTCTTCACACTGATTTCCATAGTGGATGTACCAGTTTGCAATCCTACCAACAGTGAATGATGGACCCTCTTTTGCCACACCCACTCCAGCATTTGCTTTCGTTGTTTTGGTGGTCTTCATCATTCTTACTGGGCTAAGAAGAAATCTCAAGGTTGTTTCAATTTGCATTATCCTCTTTTCTAGGGATGATGAACACTTTTTGAGATATTTCATAGTCACTTTTTTCTTCTTTTGAGAACTCTCTGTTCAGATCCAAGGCCCATTTTTCAAATGGGTCATTATTATTAGTCTTTGTTTTTCAAGTTCTTTATATATTCTGGATATTAATCCTCTGTTGGATGTATAGCTGGCAAAGATTATGTCCTGTTCTATGGGCTCCTCTTCACATGGTTGATTATTTATTTAGCTGTGCAGAAGTGTTTTAGTTTTCTGAAATTCTGCTTGTCAGACATTGGCCTTAATTCCTGGGCAAATGGAGTCCTATTCAGGAAGTCCTACCCTTGCCTATAGTACCTCCTATGCCTGTATCATCCCTATGTTTTCTTCTAGCAGTTTCTTTGTCTCATGTTTAACATTGTCTTTTTTTATTTATTTGGAGTTAGGTTTTTGTGATGTGATAGATAATGGATCTAATTTCATTTTACATGCAGACATCTAATTTTTCCAGCACCATTTGTTGATGATGCTTTCCTCTCTACAGGTTATTTTTTTAGCATCTTTGTCAAATATCAAATGGCTGAAGTTATATATTCTCATGTTTTCAATTTTGTTCCAATCATCTACAGCTCTGGAATAGTGATCCCTTCAGCATTGTTCTTTTTGTTAAGGATTATTTGGGCTATCTAGGGTCTTTTGTGTGTCCATATGAATTTCAGTATAGATTTTCTATTTCTGTGGCTAATGAGATAGAGATTTTAATTGGGATTTATTGAATCTATAAACAGTGAAAATGGTCATTTTCACAATATTAATTATACCAACCCATGACTATGGGATATCTTTCCATTTTCTAGGGTCTTTATTTCTTTATTCAGCGGTTTAAAGATCTTATGGTACTGGTCTTCCCTTCCTTGGTTAGGTTTGTTCCTAGGTATTTTCTTCCCTTTGAGGCTATTGTGAATAGGGATGTGTCATGGGGTTGTTTTTTATGGTGAAAAAACTACTTTAAAATTGATTGTGGTGATTTGGCATGTATCTGTGAGTGACAATCAACTCTCGGGTTATTCATTATATGATCAAAATGTTTATATGAATTTTTAATTTTATTTTTTAATAGTTTATAAAGAATTAGGTTTCATTTTGGAATTTTCAAACAAAATGTAATGTTTATCCTCCCTATTGTCTTCCGCACCCCTCCCTCTCCCTCTCCTTTCTGCCTCCCGCCCTGGTTTTCTTTTCACTTCCCTGTTACAGGAGCTCTTTAGCTCTAACTACTCCCCCTACCCAGACTTTCTCAACACTTTCTATTTCCCTCTCATATTCTCCCATCTAGTTTCATTCTATATGAATTCTATCTCAACAAAGCTGTTCAAACAAGCAAATGTATCCATATCTACCGTCAAATCTCTGAAGTTCTTTTTGCAGATGATCCATTTACACTGACCACACGCTATGTGGTAATATCTTTCCTTTAAAAAGTAAATGTTGCTGTCTGTTACCAAGCACACATGTATGTTTATTTTTTATTAGTGTGAAATTTAACCATAACAAAATTGATGATTTTAACTGCACATTTTAAAAGAAAAATTCATTGATATGGTTAATTACCCTCTAATGGATGAAGAAAGCATCCTTGTCACCCAGAAGGGTATTGGATTCCTCCCCAGCAAATTCTTCCTGCATATCTGATTTTTGTGCTCTATTTTGCATTGCCTTGGAGCACCAGTGGGGTGATCCTGTGAGTGTGATCTCCAATATCTGACAAGGGATACTTGCCTGAATTTTGTGAGTAACCTTAAGCAGTTTTTTTTTTAAAAGAATATTTCCATTGTTACCACCAAAAGAGAAGTTCTTTAGGAATGAACCAACATTGTAGAACTTCAGTGCAGAACTATTCTGCTGTTGATTTTGTCTCAAAATTTATTAGGACATTGCTTATGTTTAATATATTTCAAAATATAATTATGTAATAATCTAAAAGTGTACTGATGGCCTATTTTCTGTCTCAAATTAGGCTCAGCTAGTTTGTTCAACCAATCTTCTTAGGGCTGTTTCATAATAAAAGTATATAATCTAAACAAAGTAATGAGCCTACAACAATCTAAAGTTTGCAATGCTTCTCATTATCCCATAATATTTATCCAAATATCTTGCTAATAGCTACATGATCGTAACATTATGATGTTCTGGGTAAACATTGACATAAACATTATTTCTTAATTACCTTACAGCAGTGTTTTGTGGCCAAGGGTGATTTGGTCATACACTGGGTACTTGTCAAGGACTGGAAGCACTGGTTTCTCTGACCTGAAGGGAGGGTCATTGGTGTGTAGAGAGTGAAGACAGGGATGCTGTCAATCATCCTAACAGTCAGAAGGGCACCAGTGACTTATAGTTGTCCATCCAGTCACAAATTACTCCAGCATTGCCGTTAAGAGTTCCTGCCTTTTCTTCTAAGTACATGTTCTCTTAATACTTGGGGAGGTATGTAGAGGGGAAAGTCAACTATCATACAAGATTTCTCTATCTGTGTCTGTCTGTCTGTCAATGAGAGCTCTAGTCAATGAGAAAAATTGTTACCGTAAACAACATAGACTGTGCATGTTGAATGACACCAAAGGCTATTGTTAGGCCTTTACATATATGTGCAACTGGACACACATGTGAGAAAAAAACACAAATATACATGTGAACCCACAATCATGAAATAGAAGGATTTTTAGTATATTCTAAATGATCATATGACCATAACTGTCACCAAAATACCAGACAGAAACCCCTTCAAGGAAGATTTTCAAACTTCCTCTTTAATCTTCTTATTCCGTTTTTCCTTTTATCTCTTTAGCACTATATTTTATTTCTCTTCCTTGAAAAATTTCCCTTCTGTGCCTAATTATTTACTGGCTACCTAACCCCTGTGGATCTTCTAAACAAAACATACGTATCACTATTGATAGCTTAAAAACTAATATCCAAATATAAGAGAAAACATGCAATATTTGTCTTCTGGGTCTGGGATAATTTTTCTAGTTCATTCTACTTACCTGAACTGTAGAAAATGGCTAATTAAATTATTTACTAGTATTTATATCATATTTAATTGGTTGGCGATGTTAATCCTTAACCTGCCATTATAAATGAGCACACAGACACCTGATGGATGTTAACAAGCCTTGGCTTGGATTGTGTAATCTTGGCACATCTAAGCTAGCTCTTAATTATATCCCTGAATAAAGCCCCATATAATATACATATGTCCCCTTGTACTGTTATTCTCCATGCTATGCCAATGTTCCTGGCCATGGAATGATCTTTCATCTATCCTATCATGTGTCCTTCCTGCTCTTGGCTTCTTCTTCTCCTTCTTCTGGAGGCTTCTTCTGACTATTGGAGGCTTCTTCTTCCCATAACCTCTCTGCTTCAGAAGCCTGAGCACCTTAGTCCTGCCTACCTCTGTCTTTGCCCAATCTCAGGCCTCAGCATTTATTCAACCAACCAGAGACAATGAATATAAAATAAAGTAACAGACAGCAAGCAGGTCTCTAGGACCAATTAGTTAACATTTAGAATGCATAACATCACCCCATCACTGAGTATTTCATAATCTTATTTTCCTTAACAGTTGTATAATATCCCACTGTGTAAATGTACCATATTTCCATGATCCATTCATCAGGTGATGAACATGCAAGCAACTTCTAATTTCTGGCTATTTTAAATAGAACTACAGGGAAAAGGAGCAAGTATCTCTGTAGTAAAATGCAGAGTCCTTAGGGTACATGCTCAAGAGTGATATAGCTGGATCTTGTGTTAGATCTGTTTTCAGCTTTTTGAGGCACCTTCACACTGACTTCTACAGTGGCTACACCAGTTTGCACCACCACCTATAATAAATAAGTGTTCCTCTTTCACTGTATCCTCACCAGTATGTGCTATCAGTTGATTTATTGATCTTGGCCATTTTGTCTGGGGTAAGATGAAATCTCAAAGTAGTTTAAATTTGTAATTCCCTGATGGTTATGGATGCTGAACAACTTTAAAGTGTTTCTCAACCATTTGTATCATCTTTTGAGAATTCTGTTTTGTTCTATATCCCATTTTTAACTGGGTACTGTTGTAGATGTGACTATTAAGTTGGTGCAATTCCCTGTATTCTTAATTTTCTCAGAAATTTTCTTTTTGTCTCATAAGTGGGCACATGATCAAATGATCTTTCTATTGTTTTGATTATATGATTTTTTCTTTAGGCTGTTGATGGGAATTATCACATTAATTGATTTTTACATCTTAAAATAGACTTGTGCTTGATTATTTTGATTGATTATTTCATTTATCTGTTAGTAATTTAGTCCCGTGAGAGTATCTTCTTCAATGTGTGATATATTAATTTTGTTATCAGGGCAATGCTAGTTCCAGTAAGAAAACATAAACAAAACAAACAAACAAACAAATCCAGAAGTTTTTCTCCTGCTCCCTATTCTGGGGGGAGATTTTTATATGGAGTTGATGGCAGTTTGTTAAAGGTCTGGTCCTACAGTAGGCATCCTTAGAAAGTTTTCCGTGAGACTACCTGGGTATGGAGGATCCTTGGGAAGAGTACACATTACTAATTCACTGCTCTTACTGTCTATAGGACGATTCCAGCTTTTTACTTACTCTTGATTGACAGTTTGCAGGTGTGGCAGATATCCACATTCTGGTTCCCAGAACCTCTGAGGGGGTTAGAGGAGGCAAGGGGAAATGAAGGTGAAAGATGAAATTCAAATTCCAATAGCCCATATTAAAATAAGGAATTAAATAAGGAATACCCAGTCCCAAGGAATCAATGGAGCACAGAAGACAGGAGCTGGTACAGATGACAGCAAGACTCACCAACAAATGCTGCTGGCTTTGGGTGGAAGGAATGGACCATTTCATCCCCTGATTCTGAAAAATTTGAGATGATAAATCTGTGCTACTAAATTTCAGAGCAATTTGTTTATTTATTCTGAGTTTTTTAGGTTTTTTAAAAATGTAAACTTGTCATTGTATTTCTGACTTTCAGTGCACTTAGCATAGGGTTCTCAACCTATGGGTTATGACCCCCACTGGGTTGCATATCTGATGTTTATATTATTATTCATAACAGTAGCAAATTACAGTTATAAAGTAGCAACAAAATAATTTGATGGTTGGGGGTCACCACAACATGAGGAGCTGTATTGAAGAGTCACAGCCTTAAGAAGGTTGAGAGCCACTGACTTAGGGTCTTTGTAATATTTTCTTTTAATTCTTAAAAATCCCTGTCTTTGTTTTTGTTATTTTTCTAAGGGGTTATAATTTTTCTGAATAACAAGGTTCCCCCAATTGGTTTCCTCTATTATTATACCTCCTTCTGCTTTGTTGACTTCATGTTTGTGGAGAATATTGAACATTATATATTATTGGCTCATTTTATTCCTTATGCTGTTTTCAGTTCATTTCTCCATGTTCCCCCCAGTTTCTTGAGTATGTCCACAGATGGTGACAACTTGCAAGTGTCTGTTTTAACTGTGTGTAGTTCGTCCCCACCCTCTCTGTTGTAGTTGCATTGTGCAAACACCATCTCGTATTCCCATCCATTTGGTAATGTCTATTTACTTCTGCATGTCCTTTGAGACTTCCTTTTAAAACCAGGGCTCATTTAGAAGCCCTCGTGTAATTTCCAAGTGCTCAGAGAGTTTCCTGTTGTCCTTCTGTATTGATTTCTAGTTTGGCTTCATTATGCTCTGAGAACACTGTAGGTTTCAATTCTCTTAATTGTGTTTGCGTTATGTCCTATCCCAGGATATCGCCTGCTTTTGCAAATGTGTCACAGGCTACACAGGGCATGTCTGGTATGCCAGTGCTTGAGCCAGGTCTTCTTGGCTGAGCATATTGTCACAGTCCAGGCTCTGGCTGGATTGTCCCCACCCCCATGCTTCGTCAGCTACTGACAAGGGTGTGAAGTCCCAGACGCAGGGTGAACTGCCTATCTCCCTCCTGTCCTCTCAGACATATTGTTCATGTATGCGGTTTGTGTGTATGTGTTTGCATGTTCATGTGCGTCTGTATGTGCCTGCACTGGGAGGCCAGACATAGATACTGGGTGTGGTCTCAGTCGCTGTCCAGCTTATTCTCTTTTGGAGACAGGGCAGGTCACTCTTTTGGAGACAGGGCTGGTCACTCTTTTGGAGACAGAGCTGGCCACTGAAGCTGCAATTTGCTTATTGGGCTGACTTGACTGGTCAGTGAGCTCCCCTCCTGTCTCTGCTCTATCAGTGCTCTGATTACAAACACACAGCACCACATCCAATAACCACCCCACACATAAGGTCTGGGAATGAAATTCAGGTCCTCCTGATTTAAGTGTGTGCCTGGCTGAGCAGGGTCCCCAGACACTTTCTTTTTTAAAAATAATTTATTTTTTATTTCTTCAAGTTATATCTCAATCACAATCCCCTCTCTACTCACCCCTCCAGTTCCACCTTCCCACCCTCTTCCCCCTCAACCCCCCATCCTCTTCCCTTTTTTTTAAGTTTAAGGTATATCTTTCCCCCCCAACAGCTCCCCCTTTCAGTCCAACAAATGGTTCTTTCTCTTATAACAATAAATATAATACAAAACAACAGAAATAAATAGGCCACAATTATGAGAGTTATAAGGCTTAGTATACATTCCCAATGTCCAGTCCATATGTATTTGGCACCTGATTTTAACCTTTTACTATCTAACCATCTCCATGAGTTTAAAGTTCTATATCTAACTCAGCTTT
>CAJQZJ010004760.1:9362938-9393728 GCA_907164525.1 Lophiomys imhausi
TTGTATGAAAATCTTTCATGGCTTTTTCCTTTTCCTGTTCAAGCTCTGTCACCTTGGCTTGGAGCTCTTTAATGGTGTTGTTCCTTGTTTTGACTTGTAGAATTGTGGCTTCTTTGAATTCCTTCATAGATTTAAGTTCTTCTTGCAGGGACTCTATCACTTTCCATATTGCAGAATTGTCAATGTTTTCATGTGTTTCTGTTTGTGTGTGGTCATCCGAATTGGATGAGCTAGGATGATTCTGCTTTGTTGGAGTCATAATTCCTTTTTTGACCTTTCGCCATTGGATGCATTTAGCTGTCTGTTTTCTGTGCTTGGAACCACAGTGGATGATTTGGTGCAGGGGACGAGTTACTTGGCTATCTGTCGTTGCTTACAGGGGGATTTCAAGTCACTGTGGTTTTAATTGCCTGAGGCACTGTGAGCTGGTGCAGCCTATTCCCAGGTTGTGAGTAATGGACCAGGATTGTTTCACTGCTCCCAATTCAGACTTCCCTATGTTGCACTCTGAGTTATCAGCCTGTAATGGTTCTGATAGTATGGGCCTGTTTGCCCAGGCAGAGATTCTGTGGGCTTTGTTTGTCGTCACGGAGACTGACAGGGTCTGGCTCCACACCTAATATGTCTGGATTTTCCAGGATACAGCTGTGGACCCGATTTCTTGTTTCTCTCTAGGCTTCTCGCCCCAGGGCTGGACTCTGTGCCTGATTCCCTTCCTGTCTGCGCCGCCACAGGTCCCGTGGGTACCCCAAGCCCCGGATCCTCTGGCTGCCTGAGTGGACCTCTCGTCCCAGCAGCTCAGCCGTGGGTGCACGGATCCCTGGCCCCGCCCACGCCTGTCTCTCTCCCCAGATGACCTGCCGTGTGTTTGCGGGGATTTTGCCCTGCCAGCCGTGCTCCTTCCCCAGCTGCGTTACTGTGAGTGTGCGGGATTCAGCCCCTCCCTCCCGCCTTTGTGTTCCCAGCCTCCCGCCCTCCGCTTCACGAGTGGCTGCGGACCACCCGTTGAGCCCCCTGTTTGTTCCTTGCTAAGCCTTCCACTATCTCGCAAAGTTTTTTAAGTGGGTGTAAGTTCAACCTGATGTGTGGGGAGCCCAATAGGCCAGCGATCTATGGCCAAGTGGACCCTGATTCTGCCTGCTGTAAGTTGGGATCGATCTTACCAGGCTCCTCTCCAAATGGGAGTTCCCGAATCCCGGGTTTAGTGGCTGTGAGAGATGGGGAGAGCCTTGCCCTGGGACTTTTAACAGTCCCTTGGGAGCTGTGAGTGTTCCCGGGGGGCGGGGGGGTCTAGCCCCTCCGGTTTTTGCACAGTGCCCAATAACTCTGTGTTTTTTATGGCTCTTTTTTCCCCCGCGTTCAAAATGTGTCAGTGTAGGTCGCTGCCATCTTGGCCCGCCCAAGATTTTATTTTTGAACATCAATAGCACACAGCTTTGATTACAATAGCTATACTGTCAGTTTTGTTTGGTAGGAATCCTTCAACTTTGTTTTGTATTTTCAAGGTTGTTTTGTCCTATTTTTTAACCCCCCAAATATTTCATTATGAATCCACACATCTTCACTCAGTGTGAAATGGAGGAACAGCATTGAATTGATAAGAGCTTGGGAAGGAGTGTTGTTACCCCTAGTAAGTCCTGTAAACCATGACCAAGGGCCTGATGTACTCCCCTTACTTGAGTTCTATTTAATTTCTCTCAAGGGTATTTTGTAGTTTTCAATGTATACATTTTACTTTTCTTCAAATTTGTCCCTAAATTTTTGTTCTGTGATGTAATTATAATTGAAACTATTTTTCCTGAGTTCAGTTTTATATTACTTATTAGTAATGTGTTGAAATGAAACCGAGTTTCACATATTGCCCTTGTGTAGACTTCAAACTTCAAACTTATGACTTCAAACTTTGTCTCATAACAAAGTTCCCCAAATGGTCTTTCATTACCTCATACAGTTTCAGGGATCTGGGGGATTCAGATTCTCTTGGCTTGTGATTGTATCAGTCGGGCCTCTCTTCAATTTTCACATGACTTCTCCACTTCTCTGTTTGTCTAAGGACACTTAAATTTGCGCTTGGGATAACCAAGTATAATCCATAAGACCCATAATTTCATCACAATTGCAAAGCTTCCTTTTCTAAACAGAGTTACAGGTGAAGGCTGTGGAAACCAGAGCACTCACTTTCTAACTCACCATATAATAATATAAACGACATGTTCTGGATACCCAGAAGACCTGCTGAAGTACTTCTAGACCAACACTCAGTGTCACAGGATGGTAGATAGTAAACAGGCTAGGAGAACTCTCAGATCTCTATGAAAACAATAGCTGGAGACTTTATGGAGACCTGGGACATGTATCTCAGTCCACACTTGCATTCTGATGTTTCCCATTTGTGTTAGTCCACTGTGAGGGAAATGGGTTGGGTGTGTGAATGACCGACCCTCTGACGCTTCCTCCCTTCCTCAGCCCATGGTGAGGGAAGCAGATGCTGTACAGAAATGGCAGAAAGTAAATTTTGTCTAGAGTACGTCAGATCATGAAGAAACCAGCTGCCATGGTGTCTTATTTACCCTTGACAGGTAATCCATAGGTTGGCAGGTACCAGGACTCTGTGACCATGAGACCTAGAACTCTTGGTGGCCCTAGAGACAAGCCTGTTCTACAGGTCACAGTCCATAGCTTCTTAATACTTAGGCAAGACTTGTCCTTCCAATAATGGCTGACCTCCTCTGAAGGAAGACTAGACATTGCATAAAAAGAAGAACCTCCCTAATCTAGGAGCATGGTCTCCAACACAGTACGTGGGTTGGCTGGTCACAAAACCTGATTGTCTGGTGAATGCCACCAGCTTATGCCATCCATCCATCTTATGAAACCCAGAAAGAATAAAATGTGTGAATATGGGATGATGCCAATAACGTATCTCTGATGAGAATAGAGCTTGGAGTATCAGCCTGGACCATGCAAATCTCCTACCAGACACTCACTATGATTTGTAACCTTGACACAAGGGTCTGAGATCCAGGAGAAGGCAGCCTCAGAATGGTGAGTCATTCAATCATGGTTCCACCTGAGATTACCACCCAAGTCTTTGTAAACACAAAATCTGGTCCCTCTCTGAGTGACCCAGAACCAGCAAAAGACAGACAACAGGAGAAAAGCTGCAACTCATGGCTAATGATGCTCCAATTATTCATATCTAAACAGTCTCGTTTTATAAACTGTTCTGGTTTATTAGATTTGGCTGCTCACTGAGAAAATAATTAATGTGAGAAGCAATTGCCTTTGCAGACCAATTGACTTAAGATGCTGCCAGAAGAAATCAATCAAGATGAACTGCTACAGTATCAGCAGGAAGATGAGGCTGCAGTGTGGGTGCCTTACATGTGTCTTAGTGGAGTTCTAGAGTGCTAAGAGATGCTACTGACCGTAAGCCATGCCTCCTCCAGACAAACATCTTGGTCCTTCACCCTGTGTGTTTAAGAACCAGCCAACATTCCCTCAGATGTTCCTGGCAGGAGCAGCGTGCTGTCAATTTTTACTAGAGTCACCTATGTCACCCATGTGTACATAGGGTATAACATGCTTTCCTGTGAAAGGACATTTTTTTTCCTTCTGCAAAAAATTTCTGTTCAAATAGTCCTTTAAATATGCTAATTCAAATATGCATCTGGCAATGCCCTGGCTTATCCAATTACTTGATGAAAATCCAATCATTATCCAGGGACAGCCATGCCCGCATTCAAGTGTGGTAATGCATGTGTTGAGCATTCATGCCATTCTGCAGGACTGATTTTCAGCCACCTGGATTCTCTCCATACTATTGAATACAGCTACAAAGAAGTCACACAATCCAGGTCATAGATAGGTCATAATTGGTGTGGTAAGTAGGCAGACTTTGCTTAGCATCACAAAGTTTTCTATGACAGGACACAATGATTCTGCTATGCAGCTCTGGGCTGAGTCACACGTTTCCTTGTTCAGAGAAAATGACAGGAAGTGGGAAATGCCAGGGACAATGAAACCATGCTGGCAGCTTCTTCCCAGCCAGATATCCACCAAACTCCATTTGTCCCAGACACAGTCCCATTCCTCACATTCCCACCCCTAGCTTACTGCTCTACCAAAGGCTGAAGGTAAGTAAGTTCATGATCACATCCAACTTGAAACATGCACAAAGGCCTTCTCTTTTTCTCTCCTGTCTAACCTTACATTTAATTACAAAAAATGTTGTAATATTTAGTGTTGAGTGTGTAGAGAATGTTCAAATGACACATAGTGTTATCCGAGGTGCTGTGTCTTCCCCGCTTTGCAAGTGAAGAATTGAAGTCTTCTAACAGACCTGTGCCAGAGGACTGGTGCATGGTGACTCCTGCTTTGATACTCAGATCATCACACTATCTCCCTAGGACAGTGCTCACAGGCAAGAGTGTCCTGTGTCCTGGGCTCTGATTATGGTTCTCCCTCCCAGGATGGAGGAATGCTTGACCTCAACCCTCAGCTGTCCATGAGAGCTGTCTTGTCCAAGATTATGGCCTTTTTGGGTGGCCTGAAGCCCAGATTAGTGGCCATAACTGAACTACTAACTCAAAGGGCCACTCTGAGCAGCAGGCCAGTGCCCAGAAGGTGACAGTAATCCTCCTTGAGACTCTTCTCTGCTACATTGCCCCACCTTGCCTTCCATAGTTTTACACTGTTTTCCTTCCATAGTTGATCTCAGAACACATCATTGGGGAACAAAGCCCTTGAACAGGGTCTGCATTGCAGAGTGAGTTTCCTAGGGATCCAAACTGTGATCTCCACATCCATTAACCCTTAGTAGAACCCAGGGAAATTAGATTTTCTCCAAAAACCATCCCAAAGGAGAGAGTGTTGGGATGGCATTGCTACCATCAGTGTGAATGGGAAGGAGGGAAAGGAGGAATCAGATGACGGCTGAAGGCATCTGCTGCTTTGGGCAGGAGGTGACAGTGATGCTATGTCAGGTCACACACTATCGCTGTCAGCCGTTTGTGGCCAAACAAACCAGGGAGTTAGAGAAGACAGTATTCTGCAGGCATCCTGACACAGAAGATCCAGATCCTATGCCATGCCCCCTTCCTTTTTCATGAAATCATCTCAAAGCTCAAGGAGAAGATGGGACTGGTGTGATGTTACCTGTGACCCCAGAACTGCACTCCTTGCTCATGGCCATAACCCACCTTTGCTTCTGACAGGTGAAGATGACCTTACTACAGTCATGTTGATGACATGTGAATTCATTATTTTTCTAAACCTCTGATGAGTGGAACTTTCAAGGACCTTCGTTTTCCTCATAGGTACTGAGCTGAAATGGTTCTGTGGTCCATTGACGAATGCTGGGCACAGGATAAATCACCAGCAGTTAGTATCAGGATGAGAGAGATGTGTTCCTGGGGAGATTGAGTGGCTTTCTGAGAACTCACACTGCATCTATGTAGAGCAAATACAGTTGTGTGATCAGGAGTGAGAGCATACAGACATTAAGTCAGGCCTGCCTCCAGGGAAGAAACGGGCCCATAGGAGATGTCCATTATTTTGCTGTCATCCTGCCTGGCCTTAGATTGTGTTTGCATACAACAGCATGTCCATCAGAAAGTGGGAGGTATGAGAGCTTATAACACAGGTCTACAAAGCTAGAATGTCAACAAATTGCGTTTCAGTAATCCCATGTGTGGTTGTTTGAATAGGAATATCCCCATAGAACCATAGAGGCAGAGATTTGAATTCTTGGTCACCTGGGAGTGGCACTATTAGGAGGTGTGGCCTTGTTTGAGAAAACGTGTCACTGGAGGTGGGCTTTGAGGTCTCATGGTCAAGTCAGGGCCAGTGTCTCTTTCTTCTTGCTGGCCAGATGCAGAACTCTCAGCTCCTTCTCCAGCACATCTGCCTGAGTGCTGCCATGCTTCCTGCCATAATGATAATCGACTAAAATTCAGAACCTGTAAACCAGCCCCAATGAAAATTTTTTTCTTTTATAAGAGTTATTGTGGTCATGGTGTTTCTTCACAGATATAACACTCTAAATAAAACATCATGTAATTCACTGGCCTTCCAAGGCTGATGAAAAGTCCTTGTCAACATAAAAATAAGCAATTCAGTTTATTAAAATGAATGCATCTTGTCACTGTGATTGATTGGTCTCCAGAGTCCCAGACCATGCTGACCTTAAGTGAAGGAAAGTCATTCATAGTTACAGAAACTGTCTGCAAGATATTAGAATTCAGAATACACAGAGGCAGAGGGAAGGAAGGATAGAGATGATAGACAGACAGACCGACAGATAGATAGATGATAGACAGACAGATAGATAGACAGACCGACAGATAGATAGATAGATAGATAGATAGGTAGATAGATAGATAGAGACAGAGGAGACAGAGAGAGATGAGAGGCAGAGGCAGGGACAGAGACAGAGGACTGCAATGTGCTTGCTCACTTTCAGCTTGCCTTTAGACACTTTTGGATGCTCCAGAACTTAAGGCCGCTTGCACAAATGATTACTGGGTATCATCCTGGATATTGACAGACACAGAGGATAGTCCACTCTAATATGCTTTACTGCACAAACCCCAAGTGGGCTTCCAGTCTACCAGCCCCAGTTGTCCATGGTCAACCTTGGCTTCCTCTCTGGATGATGTCTCCCCAGAAAGCTTCTAGTATCTAGACTCTAATACATCTCACCACATCTCCTGGTGGGAATGTGAACATGTAGCATGAAAAATGGGCTCACCTTCCTGTGACCTGGGCTCAGGTGTTCATCAATTCATTGTCTGGAGGGATGACTCACTGAAGGTCAGAATGAGTTTCAGTTTATCCTGCAAGCATGCTCAGTGTGGAAGCTCCACTACCTCCCACTGTAGCAGAGGTCATTGTCACATATGACCACATCTGCAATATACAGAAGGCAGTGGTGCAACATCCAGCATTGATTTCACCCCCTGATGCTTCCTTCTTTAGATCATTCAAAGATTTTTTTAAGGCTGTGAACAATATATAGATTTTCAAAGCATTACAGAAGAAATAATTTTTGCTATGGAAAGTGTACAGTTGTTTCATTGAATTGTATGTAACATTTTGATATGAATTCTTTTATGTTTAGTCATGTGTTTTAAGTTGGCACATCTCCTGGGTTACTCTTTTTCTTGGCTGCCACTGGCTTCTGTGGGTGTGTGGAGACTGTTAAGGCAGGGATGATATCCTCACACATGTGGATTTCCTCAGCTAAAATGTCAGGTTGACACAGATGATGATGTGTTGTGTTATTGTATGTGATAGATATCAGGGTTATGCCCAAACAGCACTTTTCCAGACAAATTCCACAGAACTTCACCCATATTTTCTTCTTATGGTTCTGAAGATTCCAGCCTTATATTTTGGTTTTTAAAATTCATTTAGAGTTGACTGTGTGTGTGTGTGTGTGTGTGTGTGTGTGTGTGTGTGTGTGTGTATGGTATATGAGTGTGTATACACACACTCGTGCAGGTGTGATTACTCACATATATGCATGTGGAGGTCAGGGTTCATGTCAAGCATCTTATTTTGCTCTCTACCTCATTTTTTTAAAAGACAGAATAAAACTGCTCAAGATTGTACTGTAAAGCTTATTTAACAAATAATATAATTGAGTCTCAATTATTTTGGTTGTAGCCAGGTGAAGATAAACTGCAAAACAAACAATCTTATAAAACTAACATTAACAATACCCCATGTGACCAGCATTAATGGTGGAATGGATAGAAAAAACATGGTGGCATAGCTACAGAATAGAGACCTCTCTAACCCTGAAACATGGGAGAATGCTATCATCTGTAACAGCATGGATGAGTCTGGGTGTAAGATGAAGGAGATGTTCAATGAACAAAGCAGATACAGAATATCAGATCATGCGCATTCTCACCAAGATTTAGAATCTGGAAAGGCTGAATTTACTCCAGCAGAAAGCACAAAAGCAGTCAACTGGGACAGGAGACAGGGTGTGGACAGAGGAAAAGATTGTCAATCAGATAGCACAAAGTGGGAGACAGTGGGGACAGATTTTGAGTTCTGGGGCACCATGAGAAGAATGGGGTCATTGAGGATGCATAGGAGGAGCTGAGAGGAGATCTTAATTGTCTCACTGTATAATAGCAAGTAAGAGATGTGATGGATGTTGTAATCAGCTTTTATTTTGTATTATTACACACTCTATTTATTTTACTGTACTTAAAACCTCTCTATCTCCCTTTCAACCCTTGTTCCTTCCAGTTCCCCAACACTAGGTGGGAGAGAAAGAAGGTTAGAGGGGAAATGGATGTAGGTCTCTTGAACTACTTCCAGATGTTTAGGGTTGTCAGGTTCCTCTTAGGGCAACACCAGACTCATTTGTCAGAATATACAGATGTCCAGCAAACAGTCACAGCAAACACAGAAGCAGGACAAACCAGTAGTAGCTCAGGGGAGCACCATCAGGGAGAGGAGCAACCTCTTCCTCCTTCAGGGTGTCCCCTTTCCTCTCAGGGATCTGGCATTTATTTCCCTCTCTCGAGTCCTCAGAATTAACTTTTCTCCAGATGGCTAAGCCATGCCCCTGAAAGCACACCAGATGCAGTTATAGTTTATAAGTGTGGACAAGCTGAAGCAGCCCCACATCTGGTATCAAAACAAAAATATTCTCATGTCATAAATGGGTTTTTTAAGAAACAAAACTCTTACCACAGTTCATTTGGGTGTCAATCATTGTATTTTGCATACCTGCATGTTGACCTCACTTTATATTTCATAAACTATATAATTATGATCATCAGGCAAAAACAATATTATCAACAATAATATTCAGTTTATATTGCACTGAAATTTGATATTGATATAGTTACATCCTTACCTGAAAATTAAAACATATGTTACGTTTTATGAGTAAACATGATGTTCCCTATCTCACTCTCAAACTGACAAGAATTTGCCCTTCCCACCATCAAGGCAAACCATGACCACAAGTCTCTCACAAGGGCACAAACCCTTGAGACAGGATTTTACACAGAGCTCAGGCCAACTTGCAACTTGTTAAGTAGTCCAGGTTGGCCCAGAGCTTATGGTAATCCTCTGGCTTCAGCCTCCCAAGTGCTGGGGTTACAAAAGTGATTTAATACACTCCTCTCAATCTAGCAGTCCCTTACAGTTAACTTGGACAATTCTTACTTACTGGTTTACAGTCTACCATCTATGTACCTGTCTTAGTTAGGTTTTTTTTTTGTTTTTGTTTTTGAGCCAAATTGAAACAAGCTTTATTAAATGCGGGCCAAGACAATAGACCCTGGCCAGGTCCATACCCTGGATTCCCAGAGATGACTGCAAATTACATTAGTCAGGGACTTATAAAGGTAAACCCCACAAGGCTATGTACTTCCTGCCTTCATCTAATTAGGGGCACACATACATCCCAACATAATTTCTGCCTCTGCATCTTCAACCTATGTATGATCAAGCACATGCTGTGCAGTTGAAGCAAGCAACCTTGTTTACAGAAGTGAAAACACATGGCATATTATCTTACATGAACAACAGCCTCTAACATTCCTAGAAGTTACCTTTGCTTGGGCAAGTGGGGCTTACAAGTTACAGGTACTTTTGTTTAATAGATCTCTTTTTTTTTAATAAATATTTTATTTTTTTTTCTTCAAGTTACATCTCAGTCACAAACCCCTCCCTATTCCCCCTTCCTATCCCACCCTTCCACCCTCTTCCCCCCGGAAGTTTCCCCTTTCAGTCCAACAGATGGTTCCTTCTCTTATAACAGTAAATATTATACAAAACAACAGATATAAATATGCCACATTTATGAGAGTTAAATGGCCCAGTATACCTTCCCAATGTCCAGTTTATACATATTTGGCCCCTGACTTTAACATTCTACTATCTAACCATCTCCATGAGTTTAAAGGTCTATATCTGACTCAACATTCATATTAACTTGCAACACACTTTTAAGAGTATCTTCTTAGATCTATAACACCCTCTTGATTCCTAAACAACTCAAAATTTAGCTATGAGACTCTAGCTGTCTATTCTTCAACCACCTCAGAGACCTGAGAGGGATAAATATATTTGCTTATATAGGAAGTGCAGGGCCTGCAGCTTCCAAAACTAAGAAAGGACATACCAATGACTGCCTGGACAGTTCCCATTTTCTCTCCATACATTCCCGCATCAGTCTTCAGCCTTTGGGTCCTGTTTCTCTGACAGACATTTGTTGTAGAGCAGGGATTATGAAGGACTTACCTACCCTGTCTTGGCAGAGTTAGGCTGTCGACTTCCCTGCTACCAAGTTTTGTCCTTTTTGGACAGCAGTCTGTCTGAAGTTGGTGCAAGGGGTTTTTTCATGCCAAGAGATAGGCTTGCCACTAATTCAACCATCTTACAGTGGAGGTTCTTTGATGCTTATCTTCTACTTGGAGTAGAATAGGGGGTGCTGTCAGGCGCTGATATGTCTCGATATCAAAAAAAAGAAAAGAAAATCTTAATTTAAGATAACATCTTTGAATGCCATATTCTGCAGATCTCTTGGGGTGTTTGAAGATGCCCTATCCATCTCTTGTATTTAGATAAGCAAATGTTGCTTGTCTCTTAGCAACTTGATTACTGGGTAGTTTAGAGAATATCTGTGATAGACTGTCATAGTAGCTAACAAAGTGACATGTTTGCATGACTAGGAGTTTGTTTTACTTAACTATCCTAGACCGTTTTAGATGGTTGGTATCAAGAGGCCAGAGCTTCACATTTTATTTTTAAATATCTCTAGGTATGATACCATTAGAAAGCGTTACCTTTAATTTTGTATCAATATACCAAGATCTATTCAATTGTGGTTAAATATACTCTTAATTATGTATCAATATACAAAGATCAATGCCTATGTAGCCCAATACAATCTTAATATTACGTCCATATACAAGGGTCAATACCATTGTGGCCAACTGTAATCTTAATTTTGTATCAATATACAAAGATCAATACCGATGTAATCCAATACAATCTTATTTTTGCACAATAAACAATGGTCAATACCACTTTAGCCAAATAAACTACTAATTTTGTACCAATATACAAAGGTATAAGGGCATATTCAATAATCTGCCCCTTCTTCTTGGACCTTCCTGTGCTATGTCTATATCTCATTTTTCTCAAGCCTATGCACTCCTACATAGGAGAGGAAGAAGGATACAGAAAAGGAAAAGTAGGAAGTCCCTGGGGCTAACCTCCAAAACCCATTAAACAGGACCATTTATCAGCTTGTAATCTCTTCCCCTAAATATCAGAGTTTTCAGTTATCCTTCAAATAACCAAAAAGAAGGTTGGAGAAACACCCTCCCCACCCTCTGGGCATGGGACGTCGCTCTCTTAAAGTGACTTCCTGCTGATTTGGGTCGTAGTAGACCTGTTTGGGGCCCGAACTCATATGGAAAAAATGGTTAAAAATGTTAGTACAATCCTTTTGTGTTCAGTCCTTCTGTTCTCAGCTGTTTAGATGACCTAAGGGGTTTGTAGGCAGAAGCTGATCTTGCAGGCTTCACTGAGGTTCCGGCCGGGGCATTGTGTAGAGCTGAACGGTCCCAGTGACATTGGATTGCTGTGGTGGTTGCAGGCCCCCGATGGAGACAGCTATTGAGGAAGTCTGCCAGGCAGAATCAACTGGGTCACTCGTCCTCCTTGGTGCCTGATTCTGCTCTCTGCTGAGGATTCTGCTGTCCAGCCGTCCCCGGGCTCCCCTAATGGACGCTTTGGTTCTCCTGGAACGATAAGAACAGAGCCCTGCCCCAATCCCAACCCTAGGACAATTGCCCTCTTTTTTTTTTGGGGGGGGGGGCTAGGTAGTACTTCTCCTGAAGCAAATTTGGCTTTCCGACAACATACAAAGTGTTATCTTTCAATCCGGATTAAAGAAGAAATCATTCTGTCACCTTGGAGCTAAACCAGCTCCAGTGTATATATTTTGAGATCCCAAAGGACAATCTGCCTGCATCGAGAAGGCCTTTTGTAAGTAGCCTTCAAACCTAGGTCCCTCCAAATCCCATGTGTGTGTCTCTGAACTCTAATTATTGGGATCAGAGACCTGTGTTTCCAATCTGAAGGGATCAAAGATGTGTTCCCCCACTCCTGGATTGAAGTCTTTCTCTATTTAGAGTTTGCCCTGCATCAGGCTGACCCTGAGCTCTGGGATCTGCCCGTTTCTGTCTCCAGTGTGCTGGGAGCTGGGACCAAGGGTGTACTCTTCTTGAATGGTGGGAACAAGAGTATGCACCCTCACCACCCCGCTCCATATGACTCCAGAATACGTAAGACCACCAACTCTATGGTGCTCCCCCCGTCTCCGCTGAAGTCAAAGGCGTGGGCCAACACCACAATTCTCTTGTATTTTACCTTAGCTCCACATCTTCTCGACACCTGGAGGTCTGCAAAACCAGGCCGAATGGCTGTATCCTCTATTCCATTCACAGTGTTTCAGCCCTGCCACCTGCCCCCCTTTTTTTTTTTTAGTTAATAAATTTATTTGTTTGTTGCTTCAGGTTACATCCTTATCATATTGTCCTCTTTTCCCGCTTCCCAGCCCCACCCTCCCATGCCCTACCCCCTGACCCTTCCGTCTTGTTCCTCTGGTGTGGGGTGTCCCTGCCTAACAGTCTCTCATCACAGATTAGGAGTCATATGAGGGCCAAGAGCCTCTTCATTCACCGGGGGCCTACGAGGCAGTACTGCCAGTGAAAGGTGTCTCCTTGCTACTGGGGGAATACTTAGTTAGGTTTTTATTGCTATGAGAAGACATTATGATCAAGGCCACTCTTAGAAAACATTTAAATTGGGCTGGCTTACAGTCTCAGAGAATCAGTGCTGTCGAGAGCGTGGTCTCAATCCAAATCCCGAGACCTCCTTCTCTGGGAAGGGAGACCAGGTTACGGCACTTGCAACCCTACACGGTCAAATGGCAAATAATTGGCAATAGACAAGCAGAGTATAATTATATTATATTTATTAAATATATATATTATTATTTAGTTATATATTATTATCTAAGTAAATACTATATTATTCAGTTATAACTCATAACTCCTCTTCCTGTATATTCTCCTGATATTGAATTACACACACACACTGCACGGCAAGCAGGGCTATCAATATTAAAGCAACAATATAAATCCACCACATTTCTTATCCCTTATTTCAAACATTTATACGACCTGGTAAGAAGTCCTCAGGTGGAGCTTGAGGTTCCTTCCGGCAGAGGGACGGGCTACAGTACCGTGAGTGGGACTGCGCTGTCGTCTGTCACTTGGTCGTAGCTTATATACTATTTTTGCATCACACCCGTTATGATTATCAGTATCCACTTAGCTGCACTCCAATTTGGCTCCTTGAGATTAAATTAGGGGCTTCACGCCCTCTTATCTATACTCCTGCAGGCATGCACCAGAGGCCTGCTTACAGACTCATTACAGTACATTATCATTATGGCTGGAAACATGGCAGTGTGCAGGCAGACATGGTGCTGGAGGAGTTGAGAGTTTTATATCTGATCTGAAGGTAGCAGAAGGATACTGGGTGGAGCTTGAGAATAGAGACCTCAAAGCCCACTCAAGCCAGGGGCACATTCCTCCAAGAAGGACACACCTACTCCAACAAGACCACACCTCCTAATAGTGCCACTTTCCCATGGGCCAAACATTCAAACACATGAGTCTATAGGAGCCAAACCTGTAGGAGGAACAAGGTCTGCAACTGAGCAGAAACAAGGCCTGATGTTAAATAGTGCATGTGTGGCTGAGCTTCCATGTGCAGCTGACCTGAGAGAACTTCCTGGGCATGCCCAAACATGCCCAGCCTGAGATCTCACTGGAGCTTGATGATGCCACACCTGGGTAATGAGACAGGAGCCAATGAGGAAGAGCGACAGCAACCTGGAGTTCAGGAGCCAATGGGACTCTGGGTGGAGTTTATAAAGGGAAGGCCCTCCTTTTGAAATAAATGAGTCTGCTTTTGCCACTTACCGGACTCCTGGAATCTGAGTCATTGATTGCACGCCAGCTCATCCTCATCCCCAAGAGTCCTGGGCATGGGCCCCGGCAACACAAACCTGTTCACACCACCACAGTACCCTTTTTGCTGTGTTCCTCCATATCTATCAAATAGCCCTTTGGTGCTTTCTGGAATTTTAATTTGACATTTCATATTATCCCTTTTATTTTCCATCTTGGTATATCATTTATACTTATTTAAAATTTTTTTCAGTGGTTTTCTGGGGCTTACTATCATATTAAGGCCTGATGAGCCTGCCATCAGGTGAGAACACACAGCGGTTCTGTGTTGCCTGTGCAATTGGCTCTCTTCTCTCCTGTCCCTGGGGCATTACTGTTTCTTATTTTGTTCATCTATATCCTACAAGGATGCACAAGAAGAAAATAGCTTAATTCACATTCAGATCCTCTCTCCAATTCTCATTTTCTTCATGCAATTACTAGTATCTGACTGATACAATTTTGGTTTCCCCATGAAGAATTTCAAGGCTGGCCTGCTGATAAGACATGCATCTCTTTGATTGGCCAGCCAAGAATTTTATATCACTTTTTAGGGGTAATCTCAGGATATGTCATTCTGCATTGGTAGCTTTTCCTTTACTGTTTCCAATGTTTTATTTCATTCTCATCTTGCTTGCCTGATTTCTCATGAGAAGTCCACCCCACACACTTGATTTTTCTCTCATTTCTTGGTAGTGTAGGCGTTGCCTAAAATAATCTTCATATTGCTGTGGTCCCCTTTTTCACCAAGTCTACTTTACTGGAGAGTCCATCAAAGACTTTTGTTGTCTTTTCCCTTCCCTGGGATTTGCATTTTCTTTGAGTGTCTCACATGTCTCTAACTGCATCGCCCATCAACCTTGCATGCTGTGGGGCTTCTTTTGGTAACTCAATACACAAATCATATTAATTTAAAACTTGCCTCTCATGCCTACCTTAGCTTAGCTTACTTCTGCTACCTCTTGTCTTTCTGACTGTGTTTATTCTTGGCCTTTGTAATTCTTGATCGAACTAGGCATGGTGTTTGATAATAGGTGCTAAGTGAATGGGCTTTGGTGTGAAAAATCATACCCATCCTATAGTGTTTGCTGTTTTCTGTAGGTATGGTCACCATGAACTTCAAATTACACCAAAGCCTTTTCTTTTTTCCTCTCTTGTCTTGTATTTGGCTGCCTTTTGTTCTGATCTCAAAATGAGTTTGCTTCTTGTGGCTCTTCTGTTGCAAACCCACTCTTGTTAGTTTGAGGCTTGTTGGGTGGTGGTAGCAAGAGGAGGAAGGAGGTATGTCTAGAATCCTTTGGTTAAGTCTCATCCCTTAGGGTCTGCTGTGCTCACTGTTATTTAAATCAATGGCCTGATACTTAAAGCCAGCATTGGGTTTTGTTTTCAGTTTATTGATATACAAAGTTTTAAGCACACAGGTCAAGTCCTATAGACAGCACCATTACTTCAACCCCCATCCAGACAACCTTGTTTCATTCATGCCCACACTGGATCATTGTAAAGTCAGTTCTAGAATCCTTCTCTTAAATATTTTGATAAAACACCTTAATGATTTTTTTTGGTCATCTGTGTTATTACATAAATACATCTGTGAATGTTTCTAAGCAATATTGTTCTTCCGAACAGTTCTTCCTAACTGTGTTTTTTCCCAACAGACCTGGCCATGCCATTGTTTACACCAATCTGTTGGCTGATTGCCCCAGGGATAGCTCCTGTGTCAGTAATCTCACTCACCCTCCACAGACTAGCCGTGTTTCTGAGAGGTGCTTTGGGACTTTTCATCTTGAATGAGTTTGTTAATTTATTAAGTATTTTTTGGGGGCATCTACTGCTATTATTACCCCATTCAACAAAGTGGATACACACCTTTACCCTCCATGGAGCTTGATTTATCACAGTGAAATAGGCAATAAAATCAATTAACTAACTATTCAGTAAAAGTGAGAGTTGACACAACTTTCTATGAAAGATATGATAGAGACCATGAGAAAAAGTATTCAAGAATGAATCTAAGTTCATCAGCCCAAAGAAGAATCCACTTTGTTGAATGGTCTTTAGGATTGCTGATAGCAGTAATACTTGGTGGATTCTACAACGTTTAAATGTTCAGTTACTTTGTAACAGGCCCCCAGAACTCTGACTATAGAACCTGGCATGTATGCCCAAGGTCTGCCAAAAGGGAGCAAGACCTTATCTGTCAAAGACCTAATCCATAGTTCCAGAATCCATAAATGTACTAACCTTGCTTTTTGGCTTCTGTCATTTCACTTCTTGCTAACTTCTTTTGAACCAAGTGTGTCAACCAGTATGTGATTTTATGCATAAAAGCCAAAGAACAGTGAGGCTTGAGGATGCATGATTTGGGTAAGTACAGCAGCTGATTAGCAAGACAGCCTTTGTATTTGGCTTGAAGGGTGTCTGGGTGGGTTTATATCTGCGTCTTGGATTCTGCTCCATTGAACAACTTGTCTGTTTTTATGCCAATACCAGGCAATTTTTATTACTATTTTTTTGTCATACATCTTGAAATCAGGGATGGTGATACTTCTATAAGTTCTTTTATCATACGGGATTGTTTTGCTATCCTGGATTTTTAATTTTTCCATATGAAGTTTAAAATTGCTCTTTCAAGATCTGTAAAGAATTGTGTTGGTCTTAGCCATTCTGACAGGTGTGAGATGGAATCTCAGAGTCATCTTGAGTTGCATTTTTCTGATGATTAAGGATGTTGAGCATTTCTTCAAGTGTCTCTCAGCCATTAGGGATTCTTCCTTTGTGGATTCTCTATTTAGCTCTGTTCCCCATTTTTTTGATTGGATTATTTGGTTTCTTGGTATTTAATTTCTTGAGTACTTTGTAGATTTTGGATATTAGCCCTCTGTCAGATATGGGGTTGGTGAAGATTTTTTTTCCCAGTCTGTAGGCTGCCGTTTTGTTCGAATGACAGTGTCTTTTGACTTACAGAAGATTTTCAGTTTCATGAGGTCCCATTTATTGATTGTTGGTCTTAGGTCCTGAGCTGTTGGCGTTCTGTTCAGGAAGTTGTCACCTGTGCCAATGAGTTCAAGGGTTTTCTCCATTTTTTCTTCTAGTAGATTTAGTGTGACCGGCCTTATGTTAAGGTCTTTGATCCACTTGGACTTAAGTTTTGTACAAGGTGATAAGTATGGGTCTAATTTCATTCTTTCACAAGTGGACATCCAGTTGGACCAGCACCATTTGTTGAAGATGCTGTCCTTTTTCCATTGTGCGGTTTTGGCTTCTTTGTCAAAAATTAGGTGGCCAAAGATGTCTGGGTCCATTTCTGGGTCTTCAATTCGATTCGATTGATCCACTGGTCTGTTTCTATACCAGTACCATGATGTTTTTATTACTATTGCTCTGTAGTACAGCTTGAAATCTGGGACGGTGATACCTCCAGGAGTTTTTTTATTGTACAGAATTGATTTAGATATTCTGGGTTTTTTGTTGTTCCATATGAAATTGAGAATAGCTTTTTCCAGGTCTATAAAGAATTGTGTTGTATTTTGATAGGAATTGCATTGAATCTATATATTGTTTTTGGTAGGATGGCCATAAATGACTGCACATGCTGGCGAGGGTGTGGAGAAAGGGGAACCCTCCTCCATTGCTGGTGGGAGTGCAGGCTTGTGCAGCCACTATGGAGGTCAATATGGCGATATCTTAGAAAACTTGGAATAGCTTTGCCTCAGGACCCAGCCATACCACTTCTGGGTATACACTCAAATGACTCCTCACCGAATCATAAGGAAGTTTCCTCATCTATGTTCATAGCAGCCTTATTTGTGATAGCTAGAAACTGGAAACAACTCAGATGTCCCTCAACCGAAGAATGGATTAAAAAACTGTGGTACATCTGCACAATGGAATTTTACTCAGCTATCAGAAACAATGAAATTATGCAATTTGCAGCCAAATGGATGAAACTAGAGAAACTCATCCTGAGTGAGCTAACCCAGACTCAGAAGGATGAACATGGCGTCTATTCACTTATAGTTGGATTTTAGCTATATAGTACAGGATATTTATACTGCAACCAACGCACCAAAGGGAACATGGACATAGACTTTTTTGTTTGTTTGTTTGTTTTTTAGTTTTCTCTCCCTGGCAATGAGACACTTTTCACTAGTGGTACTGCCTTGCAGGCCACCAGTGTTTGAGGAGGCTCTTGGCCCTCATATGACTTCTGAACTGGGGTGAGGGACTGTTATGTAGGGACACTCCACTCCAGAGGAGTGGGATGGAAGGGTTAGGGAGGGGTTAGAGGGTGGTAGAGTGGGGCTGGGAAGGGGGGAAAGAGGACAATATGATGGAGATGTAACCTGAAACAACAAATAAATAAATTTATTTAAAAAAAGAATTGTGTTGGAACTTTGATGGGAATTGCATTGAATGTATAGATTGGTTTTTGTAAGATGACCATGTTTACTATGTTAATTCTACTGATCCATGAGCATGGGAGATCTTTCCATCTTCTGATATCTTCTTCAATTTCCTTCTTCAGAGATTGAAGTTCTTGTCATACATGTCTTTCACTTGCTTGGTTAGAGTTACACCAAGATATTTTATATTATTTGTAGCTATTGTGAAGGGTGTTGTTTCCCTAATTTCTTTCTCAGCCCATTTATCATTTGTATAATGGAGGGTTACTGAATTTTTTTAAGTTAATTTTGCATCCAGACACTTTGCTGAAGGTGTTTATCAGCTGTAGGAGTTCTCTGGTAGAATTTTAGGAGTTACTTATGTATACTATCTTATCATCTGTGAATAGAGATACTTTGACTTCTTACTTTCCAATTTGTATTCCCTTGATCTCCTTTAGTTGTTTTATTGCTCTAACTAGAACTTTTAGACACTTAATTTTTGGCAAAGGATACAAAACCACACAATGGGGAAAAAGCATCTTAAACAAATGGTGCTGATCTAACTAGATGGCAACATGCAAAAGAATGCAAATAGATCCATGTTTATCACCTTGCACATAACTTAAATTCAAGAGGATCAAAGACCTTAACATAAAACCAGACAAACTAAATCTAAAAAAGAGAAAACAAGGAAAAGCCTTAAACTCCTTGGCACAGGTGACAACATCCTGAACAGAACACCAATAGTTTAGGCTCTAAGACCAACAATCAATAAATGGGACCTTATGAAACTGAAAAGCTTCTGTAAGGCAAAGGACACTGTCATTAGAACAAAACGGCAGCCTACAGGTTGGGGAAAGATCATCACCAACCCCACATCTGACAGAGGGCTAATATCCAAAATTTATAAAGAACTCAAGATATTAAACATCATGAAACCAAATAACCCAATCAAAAAATGGGGTACAGAGTTAAATTGAGAATTCACAAAAGAGAAATCTCAAATGGCTGGGAGACACCTGAAGAAATGTTCAACATCCTTAATCATCAGAGAAATGTAACTCTGAGATTCCATCTCACTCCTGTCAGAATAGCTTAGATCAAAAACTCAAAAGATAGCACATGCTAATGAGGTTGTGGAGAAAGGGGAACACTCCTCCATTGCTGGTGGTAGTATGAACTTGTACAACCACTATGGAAATCAGTCTGGCGATATCTTAGAAAACTTGGAATAGCTCTACCTCAAGACTCAGCCATACCACTCCTGGGCATATATCCGAAAGATTGTTCACCAAACCACAAAGATATCTCCTCAACTATGTTCATAGCAGCTTTATTTGTAATAGCTAGAAACTGGAAACAATCCAGATGTCCCTCACCAAAAATGGATAAAGAAAATCCGGTACACAATGGAATACTACTCAGCTATTAAAAATATGGAAATCATGCAATTTTTAGCCAAATGGATGGAACTAGAAAGGATCATCCTGAGATAACCCAGACACAGAAAGACAAACGTGGTATGTACTCACTTATAAGTGGATATTAGCCATATAGGACAGGATAACCATACTACAATCCACAGACCCAAAGAAGCTAAGTAACAAGGAGGGTCTAAGGGAGGATGCTTGAATCTCACTCAGAAAAGGAAACAAAAAAGACATGGTAAATGGATGAAGAGAGGGGTCTGGGTGGGAGAAGGGGTGGGGAGGGGAATGAAGGTGGGGATCAGGTGTTGTGAGAGCAGGGGTGGGAGTCGAGAGAGCTGGGAGAGAGAAGGGCAACTGACTGGGGGTATCTCTGGGACAAACTGGAGACCTGGGTTGGGATAGGCTCCTGGGAGGATATGAGGTGAGTCTAGCTGAGACTTCTAGCAGTGGGGGATATGAAGACTGAAATGCCCACCTCCTATAGCCATTCAGGACTTCCAGTGGTGAGAGGGGTATACCAACCCACTGTAGTAAGGAGGCTTTTACTAATTTGTATTATATTAATTATACATTCTAAATTGTTTTACTGTACTTAATTTATTGTGCTTAATACTTCTACATCCCTTCCATCCCACATTCCCTTCAACCCCCCCAACCCTAGGTGGGAGAGAAAGAAGATTAGAGGGAGAAGGGATGTAGGTCTCTTTGAGCTACTTCCTGCTGATTAGGGTCGTTGGATTCTTTGGGGGTAATACCAGTCTCATTAGAAGTCCAGCAAACCAGGAGACAGCAGCAGGAAGAACAAACAGCAGTGTGGGGTAGCACCAGCAACTGGGAGAGTAGCAATCACTTTCTACCTTGTAGCCCTTTCTCTTCTTTGTAGAGCCTTTTTACTCTTCTCTTTATAAAGCCCATTTTCTTTTACTTCTTTGTGGAGCTTACTTCTGTGTGGAGCTCCTTCTCTCTTTTCTCTTTGTAGCCCACTTCTCCTGGAGGCTCTGGCTTTTTTCCCTCTTTTGTAGAGTCCCCTTCTTCTAGGGGTTCTGGCTTTTTATTCCTCTCTCCCAAGTCCTCAGAGTTAAACTCATTCATCTGGTTAAGCCATGCCCCTGCTAGCTCACAAGACGTTTAATACTTTATACCTGTGTCTTAAGCATCCCACCTGGGATTAAACAAAAACATTCTCACAATTAGTTTTAATAGACTCCTAACACAACCCACCCACAAAACCTTTGACTCAAAATTTACCCTGCCTACAAGATGTGAAGAGATTAAGATGGAGCAGAGATTGGGGGAATGGCCAAGCAATGACTGGCCCATCTCAGGACCTACCCCATGGGAGAGAGCCAACCCCTGACACTATTAATGATACTCTTTTATGCTTGCAGACAGGATCCTAGCATAACTGTCCTCTGAGAGGCTCCACCCAGCTGCAGATCAAAACAAATACTGAAACCCACAGCCAACATTTGATGGAGATCTGGGTGTCTTGTGGAAGAGTTGAGAGGAGGATAGAGGGACCTGGAGTGGACAAGAACTCCACAAGAAGACCAACAAAATCAACTAACCTAGGCCCATGTGTAAAGGGAGTTAGATTAATATAAATTGGATTTAGTGAATATCTAGGGGATTCTGATACAGTTTCTTAATACAGGGTATGAAGATCAACTTGGCTGTGGGCAATTGGCATAGCAGCATATGGACTAAAAACAAGTTTTATGGCCTGGTGTTGTTTTCATCTGCTAATAGTCTTATGAAGTGGGTGGAGACCAGATTATACTGAAGCCAGGTGAAATAAGGAGAGACCCTATTTAAGGATGAAGTGGGTGGTGCCAGAGAGTTCTGATGCTAGAGAGTTCCCACGATAGAAACAATGAAATGCAAGGCAGCTTGTATCATCTGATGGAGAAAATGATGGTGGACTAAAAAGTTGATTTCCAAAAGAGCTGAAAAATTACAGCTAGCTCTCCCTGAGGCAGAAAGAAGCTGGTGAGCAGAGAAGGCCTCAGCAAAACAGCAGAAGGCCAAGGACTAAACCTTGTGGCACCGTTTTTGCCTAGAGGGGTTTGACCAGTTCAAACAGTGGCCTGAATGGAACTGTGGCCAGCCTCAAGGACTGAGGCAGAATGGCTGAGTTACTAATACAAACTGAGTAAGTTGGCTTATGGACAGATGAGGCCTTGCAGAGAGAAGAAAGCCTTAAGGCTCATTTAAGGTGAAGCTGCCATAGCTAATTTCCCCTGAAGGACCTGTCTGAGATGAAGAAAGACTACTGACTAAGTGCCTTAAAGGATCTACTCCTGAGGCATTTCTGACAATTGAGGACCTTCCCCAGAGACTGTATCCTTCTAAAAGGTTAGTATTAGTTGTTAGATAATAGTTGTTATAGTTATTAATAGGTTTAATGGTTAGGTAACAGGTATTGTAGTCATTCTTAGATTCTTAGGGCTAGTAGTTAGGTAAATGTTTGTATTTGTTATAAATATTTATAGTTATTAATAAATATATTGGATAATTAAAAGTTTTGGTTTCACCCGTGGGGGCTCTCAGAGACTAAAGCACCAACCAAAGAACATGCATGGACTGGACCTCGGCCCCCTAAACATATGTAGCTGATGGGCAGCTTGGTCTTCATGTGGGTTCCCTAGCAACTGGGGGCTGTCTCTAATATAGGCTCTGTTGCCTGCTTTTGGATCATTTTCCCCTAGCGGGGCTGCCTTGTCTGGCCTCAGTGGTAAAAAATATGCTTAGTCCTGATGCAACTTGCTGGGTGGGTTGGTATGGGGTGGGGGGCTCCCATTTTCTCAGGAGAAGGGGAGGGGAATGGAGGAAGAGGGCAGAAGGGTGGGACTCAGGGGAGAGGAGGGAAGGATTTCAATCAGGATATAAAGTGAATAAAAATAAATTAATGAGAGAAAAAAAAAGGAGTGTGTTTGTTCTCTGGAGTTACCTCAAAGCATTTTTTAAAATAATTTCCATCAGACTTCTCATGTAGACCATCATGTCATCTGTTAACATAGACAGCTTCCCTCCCCACCCCCTCTTCTACATTCCTTTCATTTCTCTTGTCTTATTGCATTTGTTAGATTTTCCAGTACAAGGTTGTATATAAGTCTTATACATGGGCATTCTTGGTTTGTTCTTGCTTTTATATTATCCATTAAGTATGACAGTTTTCTTTGTACATGTCTTTTTTTATATTATAGTAGGGTTTCCTTTGTTCATTCTAACTTGCTCAACCTTTTTAAAAATCATAAACAGATGCTGGATTTTGTCAAATGCATTTCCTCTATCTAAGAAGATGATCATGAGGTATTTCCTAGTCCCTTGAATGGAGACATTTACTTACCAGTATTTAAATATTAAATGGTTTTACATTCCTGGGGTCAGCTCATTGATTATGTCCAAACCTGCTTCTATAGATAGATCTGAGTTCAGTGTTTCATTGTGATTGTATTTACTTTCAAGAGGTGTCTGATTCCTGTGTGTGTGTGTGTGTGTGTGTGTGTGTGTGTGTGTGTGTGTGTTCTGGTTTGATGATTAGAAAATGTTCTACTTTCCTGGAAAGTCATGTGCAGTTGTTACAGTTGGTTTTATGTCCCCCTTTAATAGAATTGATAGGGTTCGTCACTGGAACTATCTGCCTCAATGTGTAGCTGTGTACCCCCATAGAATCTTCTTTACATTTCTGAATGAGTTATTTAATTTATATTTAATTTATGGGTATAAAATTGTTCACAGTTCTCTCTTACAAGGCTTTTAATATCTGTAGTGTCTGGGTGGATAGTTCTTATTCCTTTTTTAATTGTGACTATTATTTCGCCCTTTCTCTCATTCATTTTAGTTAAAATTTTCTGTTTTCTTGATTAGAAAATAAACTGCTTCAGTTTTCACTGGGTATTATTCACTTTTTGTTTCTAATTTTCATTGACTCATGCTTTTGTCATTTTTGTCTCTGCTTCGGGTTTATTTTGTTATATTTCTAGTTTTTTAAATTAGAAGTGGTTACTGAGGTTAGGCCTTGTCCCCATGCTTGATTCAGCACTTTGGGCTCCAGGCTTCCCTAAGAATGGGACTGCAGAAAGGTGGTGATATTCTGAAATATATTTAGTTCCTGAATATTAGGCATTTTATTTTTAATGTAGAGATGGTAACAGATTTAAAAATGTGTTTTCTGAGTGACAGACTTTTTAACTTTTATTTCCAATAGTTTTGACACTTGTGCTTGAGAGCTCCCTTTGTTAGTGCATAATTACCAAGGCCCAATGTCTTCATAAACTGGACATTTATTTTTTTTTCCCTTTTCGGTGCTGGAGACAAAGCTTTGGGCCTCATGCAGTCATGCAGGCCAGGCAAGCACTCTCATACTGAGACACACTCCAGGACTACATCGTTTGGCCATGACTCGGTGGGTCTGCACGCAGGCTGATTTTCTGTCTGTGTTCTCTTCTGTTTGTATTACAGAGCCATGCTGGCTATTTTTTTTTTTTCAATGCTGTTTTCATGGTGGGCATCTGGCATCCTCTTATCTTTAATCGAGCTAAGTCATTATATGCAAAGTGGGTTTTCTTAAAATCAATGTAGTTGAATCTTGTTTCCTTAATTAATGCAATCATCTCAGCCGTGAGCTTGGATGATTTATATTGATCTAATTATTAGGATGCTTGCGTTCTGAAATACTATTTTGTTTCACACTAATTTTGTTCATGTATTCTGTTTTCTTTCTTTCTTTCGTTTCTTTATTATTTTTTTAATTATGTGAAAATTTGTTTTAAAAAATCTCCTACTGGTTCTGTTTGAGTGGAGAACCCTAATTCAGGACTCTTTCTCAATATTGGTTTTGTTTTTGAAGCCTTTGCCCTGGGGCCTGGGTCACTCTTTCAGATGACAACCCCACATGGACTGCAGGGTTGCCTGTCTCAGTTCCATAGACTGCTTTGTATATGATGCAGTAGCACTGTGGCTGACCAAGCCTTTCCCATGTCACACACTCTGTTCAGATCTGCAGTGTAAGGGTGTTCAAAACTTTTCCAATTTTGTACATGAAGTTAGAATTGGGTTCTGCACTCTCTCTCTCCTGAATTTTCCCCAGGCTTTCTAAGCACCTTAGTCTCTTCTCTGGAAGTAGTCTGGAATGTATGCCACTGTCCTTAGCACACAGTTTGTATGACTCTTCCTTGCTTGGGGCAAAACAATGAGAAACAACAAAGATAAAAAATAAAATAAAATAAAGCCAGCAGCCTGTGCGTGACTGAAGCTGCTGCTTACAATTCCTGTCTCCAAGATGGGCTTTTTCCTGTGGTCATAAATCACAACTTTGCAGTGCTGGCTGAGATGTGGGATGGCTTTCATGCACAGTGGGCAAAATTAGGTTGAACTGCACATATTCAAGAGATCAGTGAATCAGACGTATACACTCCAGGCTCTTTGGAAAATCTTGGTGTAGCCCTGTACCATATATTCACCCCTGGCAGCAGGGATCCAGCCATGAGATCACCAGATAGGGAAGCACTCCCTGTGAATGGGCCTGGATCTAATTCTTTCAGATGCACCAGTTGTTAGGTTTCCTACCAAACAAATAAACAAACAAACAAGTGGAACCTGCTGAGGTGCTAACCCACTCACTCATAAAGGTATTGTCCTGGCTTGTTTTCTGCTACTGTGATAAACACCATGACCAAAAGCAACTTGGGGAAAGGGATTTTTGGACTTAAATGTTCTGATCAAATTCCATCATAGAGGGAAGTCAGGGCAAGGACAGAAGCAGGAACCCAAAGTCAGGAACTGAAGCAGAGACCATGGAGGAATGCTGCTTGCTGGCTTGCTCTTTGTAGCTTGCCCAGTTACGTTTCTTATTCAACCCAGTGCCTATGGGTGGCACTACCCATGGTGGGCTGGACCCTCCCAGATCAATCATTAATCAAGCATATGCCTCACTGATGAGCCCACAGGCTAGTGGGAGGCAATTCCCCAACAGAGGCTGGTATCAAGTTGGCAAAATTGATCTGCACAGCACCCAAAGTCAAGTCATCCACTCAACTTGAATTGTGAAGAATCAAAGCTCTGAACTTCTGCCCATTCCTTTAAAATGAGAATAAAAATGCAACATCAAAAATGTTACTACCTTTGAAATAAAAACAATCATAAAGCTAGTAAAAATATTACTAACTGTGAAGCTGAGATAATTGTCAATGTTAGATTAGGTAAAATATAACAATATATCATATGTTCATAGAAGATGTAGTTTAATATAACGTCTAACCCAGCCTATGAAACTGAAGGTGCTCTTGTTTTGTTTTACAGTGACATGGTTGTCTTCAATGAGTGTTTGGAAGGTACAGAGTTGGGGTGTATCTTCTATTATTCATTGTAAGTGAGAAGGTATCTCAAGCAACCCATTCTCAAACCCAAAAGTAAGTTCACTGGAGAAAACTGAACTTTTAAAGGAGAAAGGTTGTATACAGTACTTGTCATCCTTAATTACCACCTTGATGTGATCAAGAGTCACCTGAGAGGAGAAGCTTCAACTAAGAAATTCTTCCCATCCGATTGGCTTGTGGGCATGTCTGTCAGGGATTGTCTTGACTATCATTTGATATGGGAGGGCCCAACCTACAGTGGGCAGCACCATCCCTTAGGCATTTATCTGGTCAAAGGCTATGTAAGAAAGCTAGCTGAGCAGGAGCCAGAGGACAAGGGACCCGGAAAGCTGCATTCCCTCAAAGATTCTGCTTTCAGATCTCACATCAGTTCTTGCCCCAGCTTCCTCCAATGATGAGCTATTATGTTAAAATGAAATAAAGGCTTTCTTGCACAAAGGTGCGTTTGCTCAGAGTTTTTACCACAGCAGCAGAAAGCAAACTAGGACATATGCTACAGGCTCATTGGGTTGCAAGAGGAGAAATACACCCCACACATCAGTCTTCAAGAATGTGCCAGAGATACCAGGATGGCAGGATGGCAGAAAGAGGCCAGCTCCCTGTTCTTTGCAGAAATAAATAATGTAAGATTGGGAAGCTAGCAGAGCCTACCAGTGATCAGCATCTAGTAAAACTCTGTAGCTTTCAGCATTTATGATGACAGCTGGGAAGTATCACCTTCCATATTTTACATAATGGCTTAAATGTGCTCATTGGTTTGAGTCTTGATTGAGGTGATGGCTGTTGGGATATGCATGAGTTCTAATTCTAAACTGTAATAATAGGATAATTACATTTCATTTTCCATTGCGAACCCTTTCTGCCTAAACAGAAAAAAATTACACTGGAGATTTCCAGTTGTAACCAAGGAAACTCAATTAGGTTGTACCGTTAATTTTTTTTTTTTAATGTTGCTTGAGTTGGTGTTATGTGAAGGTCAGTCTAAGTCTTGGAGATGTCCTCATTTTGGTTCTCTCAGAGTTTGTGGAACACATACTTTGCCTGGTAATCTCTCCAATGTAGCCAGAGAGAGTCACTCAGATCTCAGCCCCATGCACAGGGGCCTTGCTGACTTTCCTAGGGAATCTGCACTTTGATCTAAAGACCTTTCTGGCACCTGTCCTCAGGGTAGCCTAATCCCATTTCAAACTCTGGAAGATTCTAAGAGACCTTGAACTTTTTGGCTTTCCTGGGTAACTTGGCCATCCAGTTCTCTCTCAGAACCATGTGTTTGGGGATCTGGTCTGCTTGGTGGGTCCTCTGTGTTATGTTATAACTGTGTCTCTTCTTGAATAATATGGACATTGTAAATTCTCGTGCTTGCTTCCTTGGCAGGATAATTCTTCGTGACTTTTGTAAATTTATTCCTCATGTCTGATCTCACCAAAGTGGACTTACTCAGGCTGGAAGACTGTGCCAAGATTTGGGGTGGATGGAGAGGGGCTCTGAGCTGCAGAGGTCATCCAGGCTGGGCTGGATTTGTGTAGCAGGAAGTAAACGGTAGAACAGATAGAGGCTGGCAACTTCCCTCAGGGTTTTTGGTCCTAGTTAGACCAGCACAGCTGCAGGTGTGAGGCCCCTTCTTGAGGTGCCACTGTCCCCTCTGTGCACTCTATCTGTGTCATAGCTGCTCCCCCAGCTTCTGTGGCGCTCCTGTGTGACCAAACTGTGTGACACAATTTATACCTTGGTTCATATTTCAAAGCCACAGGGTAGCTTAGAGAACCGTTCCTTTAAAAATATTTTTATTCCTTAAGAATTTTATACAATGTGTTTTGATCACATTCACTCCCCTTCCCCCAACTTCTCTCAAATCCACACCTCCTTACACCCCCTTTGCTACCTGTTCTTTCTCTCTCTCTCCCTCTCTCTCTCTCTCTCTCTCTTTCTTTTCTTATTTATTTATTTGCTATGGGTAACTGATGGCTTCATGGGAAGGGAGAGTCAGTTCTCTTTAATGATTCTCAAATTTGAAAATCAGTCACTATACTGAATAGCAAACTATCTACTCCACATCTTTAGATGTGATTTGTTTACATTTCAACTTACTGAAAAGGAAATAGACTGTAAATCCTGTGAATCTGAGAAAGGAGATAGTTAAGATTGTGAAGATACAGTAGAGACCATATCTGGATTAATTATGAAGTGTGCCATCAGCATATATATATATATTCTTTTTTGAAAGACACTCAATTTTGCTCATAACTTCAGATATGATTTCTATTTATTATTGGAAATGATATTCCAATATGTATCTTGATAATGGTACTGATTTTTAAATTTTCCAACCATGAAAGGCAGACTAGTGAATGATTTCCTTTCGGAGCAACAGTAAATTATATGAAACACACTATATCATTCATTTAAAGTCATGAGCTATCTCTTATAGATTTTGTGCCATCATACTGGAGAAGGTACATAACAGAATGCTTATTGATAGCAAGCATATAGTAAGGCTATTTGTCCTCACTTTTCTCTCTCTATTTCCTTTTCCTTTTCCTATTAAATCTTTTTATTTTATTTCATGTGTCCTGGTGTTTTGCCTACAGGTATGTCTGTGCACTGCTCACAGAGACCAGAAGAGGGCGTCAGATCCCATAGGACTGGAGTTACTGATGTTACAACTTGCCATGTGGGTGCAGGGAATGATCCTGGGTCTACTGCAAGAAGAGGACTTAACCCCTGTTCCATCTGTCCAGCCTTATAACACTCAGGCTGGCCTTGGAGTCCTGGGCTCAAGTGACCCTCCTGACTCAGTGTCCTTGAAGCTGGAGCTACAAATGCCAACCACTTTGATCTACTTTGTTTTCAACAACAAAGATGAGAAAGATACCTTTCAGATGTACCATGTGAATCTGGACCATCCCCGCAGCTTCACAGTTCCCAGTGGGATGATTAACTTTGATTGTCAACTTGATTGGATGTGGAATCAACAGAGGCATGTTTCTGGGCTGGTGTGGGTGTGTGAGGGTAGTTGCAAGGATTAACTCAGAGCAGAAGACCCTTCCCAGAGTGGGCAGAGCCTTCCAGGGATAGCCCAAATGTGAGGAGGAGAAACAGTGTTGCTTGTAGTGTTCATGATTCCAGTGAGTGTGTTATCTGATCACTGCTGCGCTAATCCATCCCTCACAGATGTGAGAATCCAGTTTCTGAACTGGTCTGAAGACCGGCAGCTCTCCAGGAGTCCTCCAGCACCAGATGGTGAGTACTAGGGCATCCAACTTCATGGACCGAGCACTTGCTTGGTTCTTGCCTCTCCAACGTAGAGATGGCCATTGTTGGATCGCCCAGCCACTGTTGTTTAAGGCGATCTAATAAACCTCTAGGATATATATTCATCCTACCAACTTCATTCCATTAGAGAACCCTAATATAAACAATGTGTGGCACTATTTAGAAGGTGACAGAGCTATTAAAAAGTTAGCCTTAGCTGGCATAGATTGGTATCTCTAGAGGTAGGAATTTGAAGGTTAACTCTGTCTTTTCTCTCTTAAGTTGTCTCTATTAGATAATGTGGTCATGGCAAAACAAACAACGAAAACAGAGAACTGGCACCAGCAAAATGGAATTGTTGCTATGATTGATAAGGCCATGTGGTAAATGCAAGGAACATGTTTGTAGGAGAACTGTTGAAAAGATTAGAGAAGTAGGTTGGAGATGTCATAGAACGTTGTAAGCAGAGCTTAACTGATCATTCTAGTGGGAGCTGAGGAAACTAGAATGCCAATGGAAGTGCCAATAGTAAAGACTGAGCTCATGACATTTCAGATGGGATCATAGACTATTATATTATGAACATCCATGTTATGTTCTCACAAAAATGTGTCGCATGTTGTGAAAAACTGAGTGAGGCTTGATGCCAAAGTAATGTGTTATTTGTTTGGTGGAAGGAATTTCAACACAACTTAACAATTGGGCAAGCCAAGGTATTGGTGCCTCTCATTGTTTTTTAGACAGATTTACAGTAAAATGTTAGGATTGAATAGTAGTGGAGAAACAGGTTAAGGAAATCACAAAATTTGGCAAGGGAATTAGTGTGAATATACTTTATATGGCAAAGAAGATAAAGGGACTGCCTGCAGTGACTGCTAAAGAGGATAGAGCCATGAAAGAGAAGCCTTTTCCTGGGGATATTAAAAATGTCTCAATATGAGGGTCTTTGCCTCGTCTTATCGTATTTTGTTTTGTTGTGTTTTGTGGTTGTGTCTTGGAGGCCTGATCCTTTCTGAAGGGAAGCAGAGGGAGAGTGGATCAGGGGGAGAGGGGAAGTGTCGGGGACATCTGGGAGGAATGTAGGGAGGGGAAACTGTGATTGGGATGTATTTTATGAGAGAAGAATCTGTCTTCAGTTTAAAAAGAAAGAAAGAAAGAAAAGTGTTGCCTCAAAGACAGGACCTGATCAATGGAAAGCTCCAGGGTGTAAAAGCAGAAACTCATTTGGAAGATACTTCTTTGAAAAAGAAGTCACTGAAGAGAGTGCCTGAGAAGAG
>CAJQZJ010004760.1:9406117-9416942 GCA_907164525.1 Lophiomys imhausi
GTTGGATTCTTGCACATCAATACGGTTGATGCTCTCATGTGGCCTTGTTCCTTGGGTCCAGCTGCAGGTACATTGGACAGGAGAAAGCATGTTTCATGTAGGTTGTGTTGCGTATCAGCAGCACTTTGCAAACATCAAAATGAGGAATCCCAAGAATATGGGCAACAATAACAAAGCTCTCATACAGAAGTCATCCCAAGGATTTGCTCTTCCTATAAGGACTGGCATGGGACCCCAGGGCTTGCACAATGCTAAAATCTGAGCATTCCAGGCATGTTGGAGACCTTAGAAGTTTTTATGCTTAAGTTGGAACCTCTGTACTTGTCTGGTCATGAAAAATTTCCTAAAATCTGTGCAAATTATCCTTTACTGATGAGCATAAAACCCACTATGAAACATATGGTCAGGCCATGGGTGTGTACACAGCCCTTAGTTCCATTTCCAGCACTGAAATAATACTCCACAAAAATATAGTTAACTTAAATACAAAGTCTAATAATTTGTTCTCATTTCATTCTTAAGGGTCTGTCTGATATCTTTCAAGATTTTTCTAATGTGATGATGAATTACAATGTTATTAGAACTTAATAATCTATGTTTCCTGTAAGAAGTTTACTTATGGATACAATGCTGATTAAAGAGATAGTGTTGGTTGTAGATACAAGGTTTGTTATTTTATGGTAGTTATTTTGGTGGTTTGAATGAAAATGACCCCCATAGACTCTTAGGGAGTGGCACTATTAGGAGGTGTGCCCTTGCAGTAGGTGTGGCCTTGCTAGAAGAAGTATATTATTGGAGGTGGGCTTTTAGATTTCAAATGCTCAGTCCAGGCCCAGTGTCTCTCTCTTCTTTCTGCCTGCTGATCTGGATAGAGAACTCTCAGTTACCTCTCCAGCCCCATGTCTGCCTGAATGCACCATGCTTTCCACCTGATGATAATGGACCAAACCTTTGAAAAATAAGCCAGCCCCAATTATATGTTTTCCTATATTAGAGTTGTCATGGTGATAGCTCAGAAAATTGGGAAGAGTTCTATCTCAGGACCCAGCCATACCACTCCTACACATACATCCAAAAGATTCTTCACCAAACCACAAGGTCATCAGCTCAACAATGTTCATAGCAGCTTTACTTGTAATATCTAGAAACTGGAGACAACCCAGACGTCCTTCACTGAAGAATGAATTAAAAAAAAAACTGGTACATTTACACAATGGAATACTATTCAGCTATCAGAAACAAGGAAATCATGTAATCTGCAACCAAATGAATGGAACTAAAAAGCTAATCCTGAGTGAGCTAACCCAGATCCAGAAAGTTACACATGGTATGTATTCACTCATAACTGTATTTTAGCCATATAGTACAGGATAACTATCCTATAACCTACAGACCCAAAGAAACAGAAACTTAGCATAACTATCCTACAAAAAACTCCACCCAGCAGCAGATCAAAACAGATTATGAGACACACAGCCAAACATTAGGTGGACCTCTGGGAGCCCGAACGTAAGAGGCAGTCAAGTTGATAAAAAAACAAAAACAACAACAAAACCAAAGTAAAAAACAAACAGCAACAAAACACCAATATGACTGACTCCTTGTTAACTCTATTAAAAATATCACTATTAAACCATAACCTTTCTTTTCTTGTTTATTCCCAAGGTTTCATGTTAATATCATGCTACAGCTTTTAAAATTCCCACAGTTCTTAGAAATTGAAACACTTTAAAAGTTCAAACTGTTTAAAATATCTAAAGTCTCCTTGAATGTTTAAGGTCTTTCTAAAATATTCAAGGTCTCATAACTAGGGGATTCTGTAAAAATAAAAAAAAAAACAACCAAGTACTTTCTCCCCATAAGAGAAAAGAAGTAAGACACAACCACAATCTGAATAAAGCAAAACCAACATCCAACAGTGTAAATCAAATCCTGTAGTTCAATGTCTAGCATCTGGGAATCACTCAGGATCTTTTGGATTCCCAAGGGCTTGTGCAGCTCCAGTTCTCAAACTTTGCCATGCACAGTATAAGTAGCTGTCTCATAGGCTCAGACAAACGCCATTCCATGTTCTTGGTGGTAGTTACAGGGTCCTGGCAACTCTAATATGCTTGATTCTGCACATGGTATGCTTTTACCAATAGCCTCCTGGCCTCTCTTCAGAAATTCTAACTCTGCCACATGATTCTGTGCCTAACTTCCCTCGATGACCCCTTTAATCCCAGGTTGAATACAGAGTCTCTACTGTGAACGAGTCTGCAACTTTACAAATGGCCTCCCCTGGCCTTTTCTAGTGCCAAGCCTCATATACTCTCCATGACCCTTTCATGCCTTTAAAACCAGTACCACATGGAGGTCTTTCACATATAAGTTTGACTATCAGCCTGGGATCCAGCCTTGGCTCTCTCTAGAACACAGATTCTGTGTGCCTGAAGAAACACTTCCTAGAAGATTTTGCCTCAAGTATTCTGGCCTCTTCTTAATCACAGCTGATTTCCCAGTCCCATCTAACCAGAATCAATTGTCCCAGTAAAGAAAAGGTTTCACTTTAGTGGTGCTGGTCTCTTGTTAATCACAGCTAATTCTTCAGCTCCAGCTGACCAGAGCCACAGATTCTTAATTCAAAATATCATGCAAATATCCCTAACAGTGTTTAAGAGACTTTCAAATTCCATTCTGTCACTTCACAAGCCAGGCCTTGATTACCTCCAACTTCCCACAGAACACTCATTAAGCTATTAAGATTGAAGGGACATACCCAAAGTTCTAAACCCCTATGCTTTCCCCCCAAACATTACCAGACCTGTCACAGCAATGTCCCATGATCATGGTACACATTTCTGTCCTAATCCAGAGTTCTAGTGCTGTGATGAAGACCATAGTGAAAAGTAACGGGAGGAAAAGGTTCAACTTATTGCTTACAATCCATCAAGAAGGAGAATCAGGTGATCAAGCAGGAACCTGGAGCTAAGAACTGAAACAAAGAACATGGGGTATATATTAGGTTAATTTTCATAACCTTCTCTGCCTGATTTAGTATAGTACCCAGGGCCACCTGTCCAGGTGTTGCACTGCTAACAGTACTGTGGGTCCTCATCAATCACTGATGAAGAAAATGCCTCAGAGACTTACTTACATAGGCCAATCTGATGGAGACATTTCTCAGTTGAAGTACCCTCTTTACAGAAGACTCTAGCTAGTGTCAAGTTGACAAAATAATTAACCAATACAGTTCTAGATGCAATGCTAGCTATAAAAAAGTGCTGGGTATATATACAACATTGGTTAGAGGGAGTTGGTTATAGATACAGTGTTGATTATAGAAACAGTATTGGTTGTAGATACAATGTAGGGTATAGAAACAGTGTTTGTTATAGTTTATATGTTGAGTAAAGATGCACCTTGTTTAGATATTGTTGGCAATAAATATGTTATTTATATAGTAGTACTAGTTATAGAGACAATGTTGGTTATAGAGACAGTGTTGATTATAGATTCAAAATGAGTTATACAGATAATCATATTACAAGAGTTATTCTTTGGAAGGAGGTCTCCATGATCAAACAGGGGTTCTATACAGTTGTTTGAGAAAGGAGATTGTACATGAATCTGTATAATCAATGTGTCTAGTGTCTCTCAGGTATTTTTTTGTTCTAAGATTTATTTATGTATGTGGAGATCTGTTTCCTACTTTAGAGGATCCTGCAGTAAGAACACATTCCAGGAGTGCTTTATATCATTTATTCTACTTATTTCTGCTTTGGCCACGGAAGCCAATTCAACAGTGTCCTTAGGCATACCTTTGTATGAATATGGGCAGTTTCGGTTGTTTATTTTATCATTCTATTTCTTTCCTTCTTTTTAAAAAAATATTTGACCTCTTTTTTAAAAAAGATTTATTTATTTCTTTATTATGTATACAGTGTTCTGTCTCCAGGTATGCCTGCAGGCCAGAGGAGGGCACCAGATCTCATTATGGATGCTTGGGAGTCACCATGTGGTTGCTGGGAATTGAACTCAGGACCTCTGGAAGAGCAGTCAGTGCTCTCAACCACTGTGCCATCTCTCCAGCCCTCTCTTTCTTTTTGTATGAGAGCATGATCCCAACTCATAGTACGTGTTTTCTTTCTCAACCCGAGAGCCAGTCAACTTTCCATGAAGTCTTGGTTCTCCTGTACTAAAGGATAATATTAGAAGTCACAAGTCAGCTGTCAACCATGTTCATTGCCATGGGCATGCTGCTGCTGCAAGCCTCGTTCAGTTCTTAGAGTGAGGAATTATTGAAAAGTAGACTAAACTTCTCTATGCACACATATATAAATGTTTGTATTTACAAGCACTGGTGTGTTAAAACAGTGTGATTGTGTGTTGGTGTCTTCAGATCCAACTCATTACTATTTGAATTAATTGGCTCATATTGTTTTTATCAATGACCCCCTACTACAGGAGCAGGAAGCCTGACCCTGCCTCCCATTCACTTCTTATAATTTTACTATTCAAGCTCAATGCATGGTGAGTATTCACATTGCCCTTGTGGGAATCCATCAGCCAGTCAGAGCTCAGAGTTTCACACAGTGCAGTCTCTCTTTCATGTTGCAAACTGAGGTCATTGCATAGCTCCCAGGTCAGCTTCTCCCTGGGAGGAGGATACACAGCATTGCCACAGTTATAGCCTTTGTCCAGATCCTGCACCAGGGCTCTTGGTTTAATATCTGTTGGAATCTTGGTTCTAAAGTTTGTTCTTTAATGTAATTCTAGTTGTCTTGGTTTTCTTATTTTATTCCTTCTCTGATGTCCTTCAGAATTAATAATTTAATGTCTTCTGGAGAATGCATGGCCCCTGGTGGCATTTTTCTGATTTTAGGATTTTATTTGTCCATTCATTATTAATTAAATATGTTTTTTGACAATTTGGCATGTGTACTCACTGCATATTGACCACTCTCAGTTGCTTAGCATCCCTACCAATCTCTCCTCTCCTCCACATACATGACCACCCATTTTGTTCTATGACACACTGAAATTAAGAGAAAGCATTTGCACTTTGACTTTGAAGGATAATTTTACTCTATATGAAATTCCAAATTGGCACTCTTTAGTGAATTTAGGTAATACCTTTATGTTTTTCTTAGCAGTCTATTTTACATGTACTTACTTACTTTATGTGGGCAAACATGCTAAAACTTGTATGGAGATCAGAGAGCCCATGGGAGTTGGCTCTCTTTTCCCAACATGTATATTTTAGGGATCAGCTCAGCTGTAAGATCCTGTGGCAACTGCAGGCAAATCCTTTTCTTTTCTTTCTTTTTTTTTTTTTTTTCAAATACTCCCCTCTGCTTTCTTATCAATAGAATCAACTCTGATGAACTGTCTCCTCTGGGCCCTCCATGGTTAGGACTCCCTGCTCTTCTATTGAACAGCATCTCTTTTTGTCTTTGCTAATCCTTGGGTGGACGACAGCATGCCAGTGGTGGGAAGTGGACAAGGTTCTGTTTGTGGCTTTGATGTTTACTTTACTTTGGGTTCTCTGAACACCCTGAACTAGTGCTTTGGGTTCTGTACTGATTTGGGGGGGAATGATCATTTTGATGCTCAGAGTCCTTCCCAGACAGTTCTGTGTCTCTTACACAGTGGAATCACTTGTTCTTAGATGTTCTGTTCTGTGCTTTTCTTTTATCTTAATTGCATGTTTCAGCCTGTATAGCTTCTGTTGGTCTTTCCACTATCCACTGGCTTTAGCTCTTCTGACCTATTCAGGAGCCTTTTGAAAACTCTTGCTTGATTTTTTTTTTTTTTTAGTTTCTTTTTGTATCTCTGTTGCTAGCAACAATCTGTTCTGACTTGTTCTTTAAGAGCTCTGACCATTAGAGTTCTTAATGAACTAATCACACATCTAAATTTCTACTTGATAATTCTAGCATCTGTCTTTTCCCACATCTGGTTCTAACAATGGCTCCTCTCTAGGCTTTTGTAATGCAACACAAAGCATGATGAGGGTGCAGACAGGGTCTCAGGTGAGGACTTGCTCCATCTGATGGGACCTGTACAATGCATATGCTCACAGTAGATACTATGGATCTCACAATCATCTAGTGTCATTCTTATTTGTCTCTTTCTCGGCTTTGGGATTCTCTGGTGTTACCTTCTCTGAGGGACTCTTGGGTAGGACCCATTGTTTTCAGCAAGCTTGCTGTGCGAAGGTAAATAGTATTCAATAGTCTTTCAACAAGATCTCAGCACATTGAGGCTTGTACCTAAAGCTAAGATTGCCAGTGTCCCCAGTGTTATGTCATATCTCCTAATGACTCAAATGGCTTCAGTGTCCTGGTAGGTGAGAGAGGAGGCTGTCTGACTGGAGCAGGAACTGTCTGTCTCACCTGTCTCACAGGGCTCTGTCAGAGACTTCTCTCCTGAGGAGGTGATCTTTGTCATGATGGAGGCCTAAGAATAGTCTTTCCCAAATCCCACTTTTCCAAAACCATGAAGAGATCATTGGGGGATTTCTATTTGGAACTTGGTGGGGTTTCTGAAGTCACCCACATATGCAGACTGCAAAAGTAGTCTGACACACTCACATCTGGTTTTCTATGTGATCTCAGGTCTTGTGTTGCTCTTTCAGCTCGTTCATTTCTTATAAAGCTGAAAGTGGTAACACTCATGCTTCCATGAGCTAGAGTGTGTGGATACACAAACAGAAAAAGAGATAGTTTATTCAGGAGACAAACAACAGTGACCATGGCCTTAGCTTAACCTAACATAGATTTAAGTTATTCCAAACTCCATATTCAGGTGTGGAAATAGTTTTCTGAAGTTTCTATAATAACAGAACAAAGAAAGTCACAAATGAAGACAGCTTTTAAACACCATAGTGGAAACATTAGTGTCCTAGTTGGCTTCTCTGTTGCTGTGATGAAACACTGACCAAAAGCAAGTTGAGGAGGTTCACATGAGCTGAACTTCCATACTGTAGTCTGTCCTTGAGGAAAATGCAGGGCAGGCACTCAAGCAGCAGCCTGGAGGTAGGCACTCGAGCAGAGACAGTCGAGGAATGCTGCTTACTGGCTTGCTCTCAGTCTCATATTCATGCTCATTTGCCTTTTCTTATGCTTCCTGGAACTACCTGCCCAGAGGTGGCCCCACCCTCTGTGGGCTGGGCCACTTTACATCATTCGTGAATTAAGAAAATGTTCCAAAGACACATCCACAAAGCTAATCTGATGGAGGCAATCTCCCAATTAAGGTTTCTCCTTTTCAGATGTCTCAAGTTAGTGTCACCTTAACAAAAAACAAATCAGCACAATTAGGTAGACACTTTCTATGGGGCCAGGCTGGCACACAATAGCTTAAGGATTCTAGAGAGAAGTATTAGGGGTGTGGTTGGAATTAGGGTTCAGGAAAAACCACATGGGGAGGAGATCAGAGGAGAAAGAACCACTGCAGAATTCATTGCCCCAAAACCATTTGAGTCTTGTCTGTCGGCAGCAGGAGACCACAGTTATAGATTAAATCTCCAAAGAGCCTTCCATCCAGGCTCTTGTGCTGGAGATCAGCTTCCTGCCTTGGTAGTACAGATGGGTGTAGTTCATTTGGGCCAAGTTCTTTGGAGAGACATTAAAATATTTGACACTATACTGATTCATGCATGTTTCTATTCTCTCTCTCTCTCTCTCTCTCTCTCTGTGTGTGTTCAAATGATATTAGTATGCATACATTCAAATGATATGAATATATGGTGCATATTCTTACATGTATGTATGTATGTGTGTGTGTGGGGGGGTATGCGTGTGTGTGAATGAGGTAAAAAGCCAACCTCTGATGTCATTCTCCAGGTGCTGTCCACCTTGTTTTTGAGATGAAATTTCTCAGTAGCTTGGAGCTTGCCAGTATTGAGATTATAAGCACAAGACACCACACCCAGCTTGTTTTCACATGGGTAGTGGGTGCTGAACTCAGGTCCTCAAGCATGCAAGGCAAGCACTTTTCCAACAGAGCCAATTATCCCTCCAGCTTCTACATTCCCTTCTTATGATGGCTGGAGCGCTCATGCTACACCAGTCTAACATCTCATAGCTGAAAGCTCTCATTTAGTTGCTAGTATTTCAGTAACTGTGGAAAGCACCTTCTGGGCTGGGGTCTGAGCTCTGGGTTGCAGCAGCATCATGTGGCTGAGCATCTGTGATGAGCTTGTGTTAGACCCTACCTCAGATCTCTCTGGATCCAAATCCTTCCCTAGAACTGGCTCCAGACCCCACCTACTCCAGATCCTGCTAGGTGAAGCTCCTCAGCCTTACTGCATGCTGCCCTTTGGGAAGCAGATGTTTCCAGATGGCGCCCAACCTGCCTCAGCTCATGACTTGGAAGAAAGTCCCTATATATCCATCCCTACATCTGCTTCTCACAGAGGATGAGGAGCATGACTATTCTGGATTGTCTGGGCTATCTGTGAGGGTTTAGGTCGGGTTTTCTCTCCTAAAAGGCAACATTGACCCTTGAACAGGATAGGAGTTCTTTTTGCCAGGCAGTCAGGAAGTAGGAAGCTGTGGGCAGCAGGCAGCACCAGCTGCGAAGAGCCTTCCCCCATGCTGTCCTCTCTCTGGCTCTCCAGCTTCTGTCTGTGCCCTTCTAGAACTAGGAGCTGCTGCTTCATGTCAATTCAGTCAATGTATTCACAGTGTGTATTTAAGTCTGTGTGCTACTATTGTTTGAGAAAGCCCTGACATTGTCAGATGGCACAGTCATGGCTTTGGAAATAGTTTCTTAATTTATGTTTGATTTCTTCACTGTTGTTGCACATAAATGCCATTAAGTTTTGTGTGCTTAATGTGTGCTCATCCTGTCTGCTGAGGTCATTCATTAATTTTGACAATTTATGTGTGTGTGTGTGTGTGTGTGTGTGTGTGAGTATGTGATACTTATAACATTGTGTAATCTGAAAGCATAGGCAATATTACTTTTCCATGTCCAACTTGTATTTCTTTATTTTCTTGCTTAGTTACTCGGGCTAAGACCCCTAGTTTTATGTTAGCAAAAGTGGCAAGAACGAATACTCTTCTTTAATTTGTAATATGAAGTCATTTACTGGGAAGCCTGATGTTCCTGGTGACTCTATGATAATTTTGTTTCCTTCTATTCCTGGTTTAAGGGTTTTGTCATCAAAGCATGTTGAGAAGATGCTTCTGCTGAACCAGTTAAGATAACCATGTGGCTTTTTCTTTTTACTCTGTTCATGTATGTTACTACCAGGTAATAATTTTCATTATTTCAGTTTCAATGTAATTGTGGTACCATGTGATATTCTCATATGCTGACATTTTAATGTTCACACAGTGAACAACCTATGTGGTCACTTTCCCTTCCTAGAACTGGTATCTTTTCTTGTAAGTCAGCTGGCCTTTTCTCACACAGTGAACAGCCTACATGGTCACTTTCCCTTCCTAGAACTGGTATCTTTCCTTGTAAGTCAGCTGGCCTTTTCTCTCACATCTACCGGGTTTCATTCAAGTGAAACCTCCTAATATGGCCTTCCTGGAATGAGATTAAAATTGCACATCTCCCAACACATGTGATGGGGTTAGTGATAGCATTTAGTAGCATAGGAAACTTGAAACAGCAAAAGCCTAGACTTTAAGATAAAATACTTACTTCTGAAGTGGCATGTCCTTGAGAACTTGCCAAGGACAGATGACTTCTTTGATCATAGAAATGGCGGAGGGACATGCCCTGAGGTGCCCACCCCCAGACTGTCATTTCACGCCCCCCTGCAAAAAGCTTTTGAAGAGACAGAGCCCAGGGGCATGACTTGAAAGTGTGAGAAAGCTTTTGCTGAAGATATTTAAGTCAAGATTCACACAGACAGAGTGCTTGGTTCCTCTTTCTGTTTTGCCTCCTCCTTATCTGGCAGGTCTGGGGATGGATTCTCCCTGAGATTCTTCAGTTGAGCCCAGGGTCTTCGGTTCAGACAGAACACTGAAATAGGACCCTTGAAGGCCAGAGGCATCTGAATAGGTGAGCCTGGGGTACTTTTCATATGCTACATAATTGGTCTCTAAGATCAATCCCAAAGGTGATTCCTGCTTAAAAAAACTGTCTTAGGATCTGAATGAAATTCAGAGATTTTAAGAGACTTTGGAACTAAAAGATTTGATGAAGCCCAGCCATCCATAAGGACCCCATCCCATGCTCAGAGAAAAATATCCTTTTGAGAAAACCTTAGGTTAATGTTAAATGTTTGTATTATAGATATTAAGAAGTTTTAGGTGCTAGGTTTTAGAGTTAGGGTTTGGGTTTAGGATTTAGGAATTTTATAGGCCATTGCTAGGTAAATGTTAAGTATTAATAAATATATGTGTGATAAATAAAAATTTACTGTTACACATGTAGTGGACATAAGTATGTCTCTCATACAATAATTTCAATGAGAACAACACTTCATTTCATCTTTAATGACTTCTTGTAACTTGGAGAAATGTCTTCCCTCCTTCCTGAGTAGATAGATTTCAAAGGGCAGTTTCTAATAGCCTCTCACCCCCAAGTTCAGAGAGCATGTTGCATTCTTTCCCCTGGGTTGCCTCATTTCACGTGAAACACAGAGGTGAATGGGCACAGAGGGACTCAGGGAGAGCAGATAGACTCAATGCTGGATTGTCCAACAGCCCATTCTAAGGAGCATGGCCTTTAGAACTCAGGCCAAGGATAAATCATGAACGCTGTGTGATCTTACATGAGCCATGTTGTGGGACTATGATGAAGCTAATGAGATGGAGGACTCAGAGCTGGACCACAATAGAGAAAGCTAATGAGATGGAGGACTCAGAGCTGGACCACA
>CAJQZJ010004760.1:9441039-9451265 GCA_907164525.1 Lophiomys imhausi
GGCACTATTATACTGGCAGGAGCAACTCCAAAAGACTGCAAGCATTGTTGGATACCATTCAAGGCTAAAGCAGCAAGTGCAGTGGGATAATGTTCTATGGATTTTTTCGGAGAAATCTTTGAATAGGTCCATAATAATGGTCTGTCCTGCCATAACAATCCTGTAGGTTGACCATAGGTGGCAAATATGCACAATGCAATGGGCTGTCCTTCTTGCCATCTCTTTAGGAAGGCACTCTGTAACCTTTCTTCCACTTTACATAAAGCTTTTCTTGCTTCTTCTGTTAATTGCCTAGGAGAATTAAGTGCTGAATCACCTTTCAAAATATCATATAGAGGTCTTATTTCATAATTTGGTAGCTTTAAGTAGCCTCTTACCCAATTGATATCTCCTAACAACCTTTGAAAATCATTTAAAGTCTTTAAATTATCTTTTCTTATTTCAATCTTTTGAGGTATTATCTTTTCAGGTCCAACCTTCACTCCTAAATAATTAACCACATTTTCCTTTTGAACCTTATCAGGAGCAATAAACAACCTTTTCTTTTTTAATAATTGAACTAATTCTTCATAGGCCCGATCTAACATTTGTTCACTCTTAGCTGCCAGTAAGATATCATCCATATAATGAACACATCTCAAATCTGGAAAATTCTTTCTCAAGGGAGCAATGGCTTCCCCCACATATAGTTGGCACATAGTGGGGCTGTTTGCCATGCCCTGGGGTAATACTACCCATTCAAACCTCTGATCAGGTTCCTCATGGTTACAGGATGGAACAGTAAATGCAAATCTCTCACTATCTTTGGCACACAAAGGGATGGAGAAAAAACAATCTCTTATATCTATAACTATAATGGGCCATGAGGCTGGAAAAGATGATAAAAGCGGCAAGCCGCGCTGCACTGGGCCCATGATCTGCATTTGTTGATTTATGGCACGCAGATCATGCAATAACCTCCATTTTCCAGATTTCTTTTTAATGACAAAGATAGGTGTATTCCAGGGAGATACAGATGGTTTTATATGCTTTAAAGACATCTGTTCATCCACCAAATCTTTGGCTGCATTTAATTTTACAGAGGAAAGTGGCCACTGAGGAACCCATACTGGATCCTCCGTCTTCCAAGTTATGGGAATGCCCTCCTCAGTGGCCCCTAGGAAAAACCCAGGCCCTGTTTCTTTTGTCTTTGCTGCATAGGTATGGGACTCTTTCGTCCTTGCAAATATTTTCCTATTCCAAAACCTGGAGCATATCCCATATCTTGCATCATACGTTGGGCTGAATCAGAATAGTCATTACTTAATTTAAATCCCATATCCTTTAAAAGGTCTCTTCCCCAAAGGGAGATAGGGAGCTCAAGTACATATGGCTGCATTTCTCCTGAGTGGTTTTCTTGGTCCTGCCACTTTAATAACCTTGCACTCATATCTGGAGTCTTAGCATAACCCAGGCCTTGAAGTGTTTGAGAAGAGGCTTGTACGGGCCAACCTGAAGGCCAGTCTTTCTTTGCTATAATACTCCTATCAGCCCCAGTATCCAAAAGGCCCAGGATCTTTTTACCATCAACTTTTAACTCTAAGACAGGGCGTTGGTCCAAATCCAGGGAGAGAAAAGTCAAATCCGTGCCCGTGGACCCAAAACCATCTTTTCCTCTCTCTCTATCCTTTGCTGCATAGCGGTCATGTAAGCTCGGTAACATAATCAATTGAGCAATTCTATCTCCAGGAGAGATAGCCGTTATACCACGGGGGGAGGCTACCATGATCTTAACCACTCCTGTGTAATCTGGATCTATAACTCCAGGATGGACAATAAGTCCTCTCAAGGCCGATGATGACCTACCTAACAACAAACCAACTGTACCAGGTTCCAGGGGTCCTTTAAAATCTGTTTCAATTAACTGGACCCCCATTTGGGGTGTTAATACGAGTCTGGTGGTGGAGCAGAGGTCCAATCCTGCTGAGCCTGCAGTGGCTCTCCGCGGTCTCTCGGATGGCGGAGGGTTGGCCATCTCTCTTGATTCTGTTCTTTGTCCTGATTCTCTATTGCCCCATATATTTGTGGGCCCTGAGGTCGTGGGCCCCGCTGTCCGTTTTTTGGACGAGCGCTACCATAACCTTGAGTTAAAGGCTGGCCATGGATGTCTATCACTGAACGGCATTCATTAACCCAATGGTTTCCTTTTTTACATCTTGGGCACAACGTCGGCCGCCTGGGGCGTTGTGCACTTCCTGTACTTTCTGTACTCCTTCCCCTGGGGCACTGTCTTTTAAAGTGTCCCATCTTGCCACACTTAAAACAAACTCCTGAACTTCCTCCACCTTTTCTGGCCAACTGTATTACTGCAGCAGCAAGACCAGCATTAGTTAACGGCCCTCCAAGCTCTCTACATACTTTCATCCAAGCCTCTAGGCCTTTGTTCTTATAAGGGGTGATAGCAGCTCTACATTCTTTGGTACATTGCTCATAGATCAACTGTTTTATTAGTGGCAAAGCAGCATCTGGGTCACCAAAAATCTTCCCTGCTGCTTCCACCATTCGTGCCACAAAATCTGAAAAAGGCTCCATAGGGCCCTGTAGAATCTTAGTTAAGTTCCCACTCACCTCCCCTTTATTAGGGAGAGATCTCCAAGCCTTGATAGCTATCTTGTTTATTTGCTCATAAATCTGAATAGGATATCCTATCTGCTGGTTGGCAAATCTCCCCTGCCCAAGCAGCATGTCTCTATCCCAGGCTGGATTTCCATCTCTCTGATTAATGGCTGCTTGCTCAGTGGCATACTCAATCAAGAAAGCTTTCCAGTCTAAGTATTGCCCTGGACTTAAGCAGGCGTGGACCAGACCACTCCAATCACTCGGAGTCATACAATGTCTGCTTAATGCTTCCACTTGAGCTATTGTAAAAGAAGCGGTAGTACCATAGGTACGAACCGACTCTGCAAGAGATTTTACTACTTTAAAATCAAGCGGTTCCTCGTACCTGTTCCCTTGTGGGTCTTGGTATACCGGATAGGCAAACTGTAATTCTGTTCTTACTTGTGTCCACATCCCTGGGCAGAAAGATCTCCCTACTTTCAGGGACTGAACTGGCTGCTCTGTCTGAGCGGCTTCTGGATATGGAGGAGGAGTCGAAGGCGCCATGGCTTTGTTTATATCAGCTGCCGCCAGCGTGGCTGAAGGTGCTGTAGCGACGACTCCGCCCACTCCGACTGCTGCTGACGTGTCAGACGCCATGGCAACAGCTCCTCCCACACTAACTGCCGCCAATACGCCCTTCTGTTTTACTTTTTTCTTTTCCTTTTTTCTAATAACAGTCCTCTCCAACTGTTCTATTAGAGCGTGTAGCTCTCCTTCAGAATCTGTGCTCTCTGAGTCCTCTAAATCTCTAAAATCTCTAAAATTTCTAAGATCGGGATAGAGAGGAACTTTCTTTTTGTCTTCCTTTTCACTGTCTGCCTGCTCAAATTTTTCGCTTTTGTTACTTCCCTTTTCACTGTCTGCCTGCTCAGATCTCTCCCCTTGTAGCAGTTCCAAAGCTGATTCTCCCTCTTTGATTGCATTACAACACCTCTGATCTTCTAAACAACTCCTCACCATTTTCCAAATCGGTCTTACTCCATGCTTCAGAGTCCCCTGCTCCCAAGCAAAATCCAAGTCCCTGCCTAATTTGTCCCAGCAGGATACCGTAAGATTCCCGGACACCGCAAACCATGGAGCCACAGAATCGCATTCATTCAGAAATCTCTCTAAGGTAGACTTCTTAATCTTCAAATTCCTAGCTAAAAGTAGTTCCTGAAGAGCCAGAAAAATTGGATGTGACTGAGACAATCCCATGTTTAAAAATTTTACTTTAGGTTCGCAACTTCCTGCAAAACTTTACCTTTTGTTCTCAACTGCCTGCGAAACTTAACCCTTTGTTTGCTATTTCTGCAAAACTTAACTGTTTGTTCACTATCTCCGCGAAACTTAATCTTTTGTTCGCTATCTCCGCGAAACTTTACCTTGTGTTCGCTATTTCCGTGAAACTTTATTGTCCTGATTTATCCCAGGAACTTACCAAGCGCTTCCCCTGACTGCAGGAGTTCTGAGTCTTTTCTGGTTCCCTGTACGGGCCACCACTTTGTCGCATCCCCCCTTGTCCAGCAAGGAATGACGCAACTCATAAAACTCTTCTCCAGCAGTTTATTCAGGTCCCTTGAAAACAGTCTTCCGAATAATGGGGCAGACCCAACCCACAGGCTAAATACTAATTAAACAGCCAGTCAAGTAAAGCCAAGTGGTGCTATCTTAGAGGTCTACGTATGCGCAAGCAAGCCAAATCAGCGGTCTTTGCCAAATATGAACTTATTATCATAAAGAGCGCTCACCGTCGGGCTGGTGGAAGGCGGAGACCAGCGCCATCTTTAGGGCGCGGCACTTCGCAGCTCTCTACACTACTATAAGTGAATAGATGCCATGTGCATCCTTCTGAGTCTGGATTAGCTCACTCAGGATGAGCTTCTCTAGATCCATCCATTTGGTTGCAAATTGCATGATTTCATTGTTTCTTATAGCTGAGTAATATTCCATTGTATAGATGTACCACAATTTTTTAATCCATTCTTCAGTTGAGGGACATCTGGGTTGTTTCCAGTTTCTAGCTATTACAAATAAGGCTGCTATGAACATAGATGAGGAGACTTCCCTATGTCTCCGTGAGGTGTCCTTTGGGTGTATACCCAGAAGTGGTATGGCTGGGTCCTGAGGCAAAGTTATTCCAAGGTTTCTAAGATATCTCCAGGCAGACCTCCATAGTGGTTGAACAAGTCTGCACTCCCACCAGCAATGGAGGAGGGTTCCCCTTTCTCCACACCCTCGCCAGCATGTGCTGTCATTTGAGCTCTTTATCTTAGCCATTCTGATAGGTGTGAGATGGAATCTCAGGGTCGTCTTGAGTTGCATTTCTCTGATGATTAAGGATGTTGAGCATTTCTTCAGGTGACACTCGGCCATTAGTGATTCCTCCTTTGTGAATTCTCTATTTAGCTCCGTCTCCCATTTTTGGATTGGATTATTTGATTTCTTGGCATTTAGTTTCTTGAGTTCTTTGTAGATTTTAGATAATAGCCCTCTATCAGATGTGGGGTTGATGAAGATTTTCTCCCAGTCTGTAGGCTGCCGTTTTGTTCGAATGACAGTGTCTTTTGCCTTACAGAAGATTTTCAGTTTCATGAGGTCCCATTTATTGATTGTTGATCTCAGGTCCTGAGCTGTTGGTGTTCTGTTCAGGAAGTTGTCACCTGTGCCAATGAGTTCGAGGGTTTCTCCTACTTTTTCTTCTAGTATCTTTAGTGTGGCCGGCCTTATGTTAAGGTCTTTGATCCACTTGGAATTAAGTTTTGTACAAGGTGATAGGTATGGGTCTAATTTCATTCTTTTACAAGTGGACATCCAGTTGGACCAGCACCATTTGTTGAAGATGCTGTCCTTCTTCCATTGTGCGGTTTTGGCTTCTTTGTCAAAGATTAGTTGGCCATAGGTGTGTTGGTCCATGTTTGGGTCTTAAATTCGATTCCATTGATCCACTGGTCTGTTTCTATACCAGTACCATGCTGTTTTTATTATTATTGCTCTGTAGTACAGCTTGAAACCTGGGATGGTGATACCTCCAGATGCTTTTTTATTGAACAGGATTGATTTAGCTATTCTGGGCTTTTTGTTGTTCTATATGAAGTTGAGTATAGCTTTTTCCAAGTCTATAAAGAATTGTCTTGGTATTTTGATAGGAATTGCATTGAATCTATATATTGCTTTTGGTAGAATAGCCATTTTTATTATGTTGATCCTACCTGTCCATGAGCATGGGAGACCTTTCCACCTTCTAAATGCCTCTTCCATTTCTTTCTTCAGGGGCTTGAAGTTCTTGTTATATAGGTCCTTTACTTGCTTGGTTAGAGTTACCCCCAGGTATTTTATATTGTTTGTGGCTATTGTGAAGGGGGTTGTTTTCCTTATTTCTTTTTCAGTATGCTTGTTTGTTGTATAAAGAAGGGCTTCTGATTTTTTTGAGTTAATTTTGTATCCAGCCAACTTGCTGAAGTTGTTTATCAGCTGTAAGAGTTCTTTGGTGGAGTTTTTGGGTTCGCTTATGTATACTAACATATCATCTGCGAATAGGGATAATTTGACTTCTTCATTTCCAATTTTTATCCCTTTGATTTCCTTTAGTTGTCTTATTGCTCTAGCAAGAACTTTAAGTACTATATTGAAGAGATATGGTGAAAGTGGACATCCTTGTCTTGTCCCTGAGTTTAGAGGAAATGCTTCAAGTTTGTCTCCATTTAATTTGATGTTGGCCACTGGCTTGCTGTATATTGCCTTTATTATTTCTAGGTATGGTCCTTGTATGCCCGTTCTGTCCAGGACTTTTAGCATGAAGGGGTGTTAGATTTTGTCAAATGCTTTTTCTGCATCTAGCGAGATTATCATGTGGTTTTTTCTTTCATCTTGTTTATATGGTGAATTACATTGATAGACTTTCATATATTGAACCATCCCTGCATTCCTGGGATGAAGCCTACTTGATCATGATGTATGATATTTTTGATGTGTTCTTGAATTCGGTTTGCTAGTATTTTATTAAGTATCTTTGCATCTATGTTCATGAGGGAGATTGGTCTGAAGTTCTCTTTCTTTGTTTGGTCTTTGTGTGGTTTAGGAATCAGAATGACAGTGGCCTCATAGAATGAGATTGGCCGTGTTCTTTCTGTTTCTATGTGGTGGAAGAGTTTGAAGAGTAATGGTGTTAGCTCCTCTTTGAAAGTCTGGTAGAATTCCGTGCTAAAGCCATCTGGCCCTGGGCTTTTTTTGGTTGGGAGATTATTAATGACTGTTTCTATTTCCTTAGGGGTTATTGGGCTGTTTAAGCTGTTAATCTGATTTTGATTTAGTTTTGGTAGGTGGAATTTATCGAGGAAATTGTCCATTTCACTTAGGTTTTCAAATTTAGTGGAGTATAGATTTTTAAAGTAGGACCCGAATATTTTCTGGATCTCCTCGATGTCTGTTGCTATTTCTCCCTTTTCATTTCTGATTTTGTTGATTTGGGTTCTTTCTCTTTGCCTTTTAGTTAATTTGGCTAGGGGTCTCTCTATTTTGTTGATTTTCTTGAAGAACCAACTCTTGGTTTCATTGATTCTTTGTATAGTTCTTTTTGATTCTAAATTGTTGATTTCAGCCCTAAGTTTGATGATTTCCTGCCTTCTGCTCCTCTTGGGCGTGTTTGCTTCTTTTTTTTTTCCAATTCACCCAGCTTAGCTGTTAATTCACTAATATGAGCTGTCACAATTTTATTTTTGAATGCAATTAGTGCTATGAACTTTCCTCGTAGCACAGCTTTTATTGTATCCCATAGGTTTGGGTATGTTGTGTCTTCATTGTCGTTGGATTTTAAGAAGTCTTTGATTTCCTTCTTTATTTGTTCCCTGACCCAGTGGTCATCCAGTAAGGAGCTGTTCAATTTCCATGTGTGTGTAGGCTTTCTGTTGATTCTTTTGCTTTTGAAGACCAGCTTTATTCCGTGGTGGTCTGATAAGATACAAGGGGTTATTTCAATTTTCTTGTATCTGTTGAGGCTGTCTTTGTGTCCAACTATATGGTCGATTTTGGAGAAGGTTCTGTGGGGTGCTGAGAAAAATGTGTATTCCTTTGTGTTTGGGTGAAACTTTCTGTAGATGACTGTTAGGTCCATTTGTTTCATGATCTCTATTAGACTCAATATTTCTCTGTTTGGCCTCAGTCTTGATGATCTGTCCATTGTTGTGAGTGGGGTCTTGAAGTCTCCCACTACTAGTGTGTTGTGATCGATGTGCGATTTAAGTTTTAGAAGTGTTTCTTTTACAAAAGTAGGAAGTCTGTTTTGTTTGTTTTGTTTGTTTGATATTAGGATGTTTTGTTTGATATTAGGATGGCTACTCTAGCTTGCTTTCTGGGTCCATTTCCGTGGAAAATCTTTTCCCAGCCCTTTACTCTGAGGTAATGACTATCTCTGGTAGTGAGATTTGTTTCTTGTATGCAGCAAAGGGACGGGACTTGCTTGCGGATCCACTCTGTAAATCTGTGTCTTTTTATTGGGGAGTTGAGACCATTGATGTTGATGGATATTAGTGACCTGGGGTTGTTGTTTCCCATTAGTTTGGTATAGGTGATGGTCCTGTGTCTCTTTTGGTTTAGTTGCTGAGGGGTTTTCTATTCCCTTTGTTTTCTTGGGTGAAGTTTTCTTCTCTGGGATGGAATTTTCCTTCTAGGATTTTCTGTAGGGCTGGGTTTGTGGGGAGATATTGTTTAAATTTGATTTTGTCATGGAGTATCTTGTTTTCTCCATCTATGTTGATAGAGAGTTTTGCTGGGTATAGTAGTTTGGCTGGGCACCTATGATCTCTCAGGACTTGTAGGATATCTGTCCAGGCCCTTCTAGCTTTTAAAGTTTCTGAGGAGAAGTCAGGTGTAATTCTGATTGGTCTGCCATTGTATGTGACTTGGTCTTTTTCTCTTACAGCTTTTAATATCCTTTCTTTGTTCTGTACATTTGGTGTTTCAATTATTATGTGGCGAGAGGAGTTTCTTTTCTGATCTAATCTGTTCGGTGTTCTGTAAGCCTCTAGGATTTTTATTGGCATCTCTTTTTTCAGGTTTGGGAAGTTTTCTTCTATGACTTTGTTGAAGATATTTCCTGGACCTTGGAGGCGGGAGTCTTCTCTTTCCTCTATGCCTATGATTCTTAGGTTCCGTCTTTTCATTGAGTCCTTGATTTCTTGGATGTTGTGGGTGAGAGATTTTTTAGCCTTCTCATTTTCTTTGGATGTTGTACTGATTTCTTCCATCAAATCTTCCATGCCTGAGATCCTGTCTTTCATCTCTTGCATCCTATTGTTGATACTCACATCCGTAGTTCCTGTTCTCTTCCCTTGGTTCTCCACTTCCTCTTTTAACTCTGACTGTGTTTTCTTTATTGTTTCTATTTCTATTTTCATATCTTGTATGGTATTGTTCGTTTTGTACATTTCCTTCTCCAGCTTGCTTGTTTTTGTCTAAAAATCTTTCATTGCTTTGTCCTTTTCCTGTTCAAGCTCTGTCACCTTGGCTTGGAGCTCTTTAATGATATTGTTCATTGTTTTGGCTTGTAAAATTGTGGCTTCTTTGAATACCTTCGTAGATTTAAATTCTTCTTGCAGGGACTCTATCACTTTCCATAATGCAGAATTGTCATCGTTTTCATGTGTTACTGTTGGTGTGAGGTCATCCGAATTGGATGAGCTAGGATAATTCTGCTTTGTTGGAGTCATATTTCCTTGATTTCTATTTTTTCTTGGACCTTTGGCCATGTGTGTGTGTTTAGCTGTCTGTTCTTGTCGTTTTCTGTGTTTGGATCCACAGGGGATGCTTTGGTGAAGGAGTCGGGTTGCTTGGCTATCTGTCCTTGCTTACAGGGTGATCTCAGGGTCACTGTGGTTTTAATAGACTGAATCGTTGTGAGCTGGTGCAGCCTATTCCTAGGTAGTGTTAATGGTCCGGGATTGTTACACTGCTCCCAGTTCAGACTTCTCTATTTTGCACACTGAGTGATCAGCCTTCAATGGTTCTAATGGCATGGACCTGTTTGCCCAGGCACAGATTTTGTGGGCTTTGTCATCACGGAGGCTGACAGGGCCCGGCTCCACACCTAATGTGTCTGGGTTTACCCAAATACAGCTATGGTCCCCTGGCTTCTGGTTACCCACTAGGCTTCTCTGCCACAGGCCTGTCTGCTTCCCTCTCTATCTGCTCCACCTTGGGTGGGCGGAGCTTCGGCCCCTCCCGCCTTCTGAACCGGCCTCCCACCCTAGCTGCTTTGCCGTGGGTGGGCGGAGCTTCGGCTCCTCCTGGTGTCAGAGCTGGCCTCCTTCCCTAGCTGCTTTACCGTGGATGGGCGGAACTTCGGCTCCTCCCGGCGTCAGAGCCGGCCTCCTTCCCTAGCTGCTTTGCTGTGGATGGGCGGAGCTTCGGCTCCTCCCGCCGCCAGAGCCGGGGCCTCCTTCCCTAGCTGCTTTGCTGTGGATGGGCGGAGCTTCGGCTCCTCCCGCCGCCAGAGCCGGCCTCCCGCCCTAGCTGCTTTGCCGTGGGTGGGCAGAGCTTCGGTCCCTCCCGCCTTCTGAACAGGCCTCCCGCCCTAGCTGCTTTGCCGTGGGTGGGCGGAGCTTCGGCTC
>CAJQZJ010004760.1:9451275-9464582 GCA_907164525.1 Lophiomys imhausi
GCCTCCCGCCCTAGCTGCTTTGCCGTGGGTGGGCGGAGCTTCGGCTCCTCCCGCCGCCAGAGCCGGCCTCCCGCCCTAGCTGCTTTGCCGTTCGGTCCCTCCCGCCTTCTGAACAGGCCTCCCGCCCTAGCTGCTTTGCCATGGGTGGGCGGAGCTTCGGCCCCTCCCACCAGCGTCCGCTTCCCTCCCCAACTTCTCTGCCCGCCCTCCTTCCGGTCTGGCTTGAGCGGCTGTGGGTCACCCGCTGAGCGCCCTTTTTCTTCGTCTCAAAAAAACAAACAAACAAACAAAAAAACCACAAGACTTCAACTATTCTGCAAAATTTCCTAAATAGTTATAAGGTCTTCCTGAGGTGTGGGAAGCCCAGTAGGCTAGTGGGCGATCGCCATGTGGCCTTTGATTCTGCCTGCTGTGTGTTGGGATCGACCTTACCAGGTGCCTCTCCAAATGGGAGTTCCCAAATCCCGGATTTAGTGGCTTCCGTGTCTGCGAGAGATGGGGGAGAGCCTTACCCTGGGACTTTTAACAGTCCCTTGGGAGCTGTGCCTGTTCCCGGAGGGGCCAGACCCTCCGGTTTTTGCACAGTGTCCCACAACTCTGTGTTTTCTATGGCTCCTCTCTCCCACATTCAAAATGCATCCATGCATTTCACCGCCATCTTGGCCCCCCCTATTTTAAGTTTCTTGAAAGGATATTAATACTCTTGGTGTAGGTCCGAGTAAGATGGCCTAGTTTACAGTTGTCCCATCAGGTCTTTCAATCTCAAAGTTTGTTGAGCAATATTTTGCCAATTCACAAGCCCAATCTATTTTCACAACAAATTTGTGAAGAGGCAGGCAGATCTATAAAATCAATCTGTTCCAACTGCCAATGTAGGGCAATCTTTTCAATCAGCCAAGAATTACCTCGGAGGTCAGTCTCCCTCAGTCTTTCTATCTCGAGTCTCTCACTCACCTTCTCTACACTCTGAGGCTCCAATGCAGGACATTTCAAGGGACTCTCCCTTAGCAGGTCTGTGGCAGGTTTTTGCATTGGATTGCAGCAGTCCAAACTTTGCCAATGCTATGCTCTTCCTCAGCATGGATTTTCAGTGGGTGAGGACAGGAAAGTGAAGAGGAGGAGGAGGGGTTGGATGTCTCATGGACTCCGGACTTAAATCTTGTAGCATGTCATGATGAGCTCGGAGTGAATTTTTGGCAGTGTTTTTTTTCAGGGCTTTCCCAAGACATGCCCCTACAACAGTGTGTCAGTGTTGGTGGTGGATCTCTCAGGGTTCCTGTTGTTTCTCATGGCTAATGACGTCATCTGCATGGCTTTTGAGATTTCTTAACAATGCTCCTTCAAATGGGGCATGTCATTTGGACACAACTGGCTCCATACAGATGAACTGTAAAGGAATGCCAAGCTCCTACCTATGTCTGCCATATGTTAATCTGAACTGCCTACTAATTTCATTAATGAGACCTGACCTCTACCACATCCTACAGCTACTGATCCTCAGTCAACAAATCTCTTATAAACCACTGGCTGGATTCAGCTCAAGATCTCTGTGCAAAATGAAATTAGATTTGTTTCAACAAGTTTTTCACATATGCATTTGGGTTAGTATGTGATGTTTTGATACTTATAACCAGTAGTTTATAAATCAGGTTGAACCTATCTATGCCTGCAGATTTTTTTTTTTTACTTTATGGAGAAAACATTCACAGTCTTCCTAGCTTTTAAAAATGTTGACTATGTTATTGACATTGAGAGCTCTCTTTTTGTGTCTTTGTGTGAGTGCTGTGACAATGCTATACATGTGTAGTGTGTGTGTGTGTGTGTGTGTGTGTGTGTGTGTGTGCATGTGTGGATGCAGGAGTGCACATTCCTGGAAGCTAGAGGAGGATTTGAGGTATACTTCTCCATAATTCTTATTCTTTAGACATTGCATTCTTATGATAGGCTGACGGTCAGCAAACTCTAGCAGTGTTCCTGCCTCCACCCTCCACAGTAGTGAAGTCACTTTTTCAGGGATGCTAGAATCTAATCTCAGGTCTTGTCTTCATGCTTATGTGGTAAGTGCTCTTATCCACTGAGTCATCTCTTGAGCCCCAAGAACTCTCATCTAAATGATACTAACAGTATCACGAGAATGTGCATCTCAGTACTTCTGGGGCAGATAAACACTGTTGTTAATCTGGATTTTTTTATATTGGTGTCTATCTTCAACAACTTCCTATTCCCAGGATCTTGCATAAGGCAGAAGCCAGAAATCACACACATAATAGCAGGAAAATGAATGGCTTTGGATCAGAAAATGCCAGTTTCCAATATGAAGATATTTCAGGAATGCCTTAGTGTATTAACTTTGCTCACATATTTTATGTAAACACAATATATTTATGACAATAATATATCCCAAGGTAAGTCTATGGGGCTTTATAAATGCAAATTGCATATCAAATCAAAGCGGCACAAAAGCTTCTTTGTGAGTTTTTGTCAGTAGGGTTGGTAGCATTGTTTTTGTAGAGGAGTAGGATTTGATGTGACTTGGATCAATGACGGTTTAGAATCTTCAGACAAGGAAGGTACCATTTATTTCTAGTTTCCTGCTGTGATCTAATGAGCAGAGTAACATATCGAATGCTCAAGGGACCATATCTCCTTTCTGTCTGGCGTGTTTAGTGTGGGTTGCTGGGTGAGAGGCAGAAAACTCAACTTGTTCAGAAAACTCATACATAACCTAGGGCAGAAATGAGTCTACCGGGTAGACCTGTCCTTCACAGCTGAGGCCATCGGCTTTTCCTGAACAGTGACAGATGCTGATGCTCTGATCTCAGGGTGTTGGCTGCTGATGCTCTATCCTGCCTTGTCAGCTCATGGACAGCTGTGTGCAACACCTGTACATGGTTAAGTGGTTAAGGATCAGTTCAAAAACACTATACTTTGAATCCTGTGATTTTTTTTTGTTTCTCAAAATACTGTTTCAATTTAGATTTTCTTTCATTCATTAGTAAAGTAAAAAAATTCCCTGTTTTGATTTTCCAAATTTGTAAAATCAAGTAGGTGGCTGTATTTTTCCCCACAGATCATAGTTTATCAAATTTAGATCTAGAGTCAAAAGAAACAAAACATGCAAATAGGAAATTATGCAAGTCCTCATAGGGACTAAACCAGAAGCTGAGAGACATGCTACCAAGGAAGGAAGGGGAGAATCCTACAAGGCAAAGGAGGCAGTGTTTTCAAAGATAAGAAGCAGTTGCTCTGCAAACAGCCAGGTTCAGAAGCAGAGGATGAACTAAAACCCTGAACTTCTAGAATGAAGATGACTCATGTCACCAAAAAAGCAGAGCTGCAGAGGAAAGGAAACGAAAGTACAGAGATCCAGGCTGGCAGTGGAGGGAGAACAGGGACACAGAGCCTGCTGTCATCTGCTGGCTGTCTTAGTTTCTTTTCTATTACTTTGACAAAACACTTTTACCAAGGCAACTTACAAGAACAAGTGTTTACTTAGGCTTGTAGTTTTAGAAGGTTAGAGTCCATGATGGTGGAGGGAAGAAAGGCCAAGTGCTCACATGTTGCTCCATGTGGGAGGCAGAGCAAGCACTGGGAATTGCATGAATCTTTTGAAACCACAGTGACATACTTCCTCTAACAAGTCCACAACTCCTAGCTCTTCCCAAAAAGTTCCACCAATTGGAGACTAAGAATGTAAATTTTGAGCTAATGGAAGTCATTCTAATTTAAACCACAACTACAACAGTCTTCATCATATGCCCTCATTATAGAACAGGCTTCTGCTCTGGACTCACAGCATGCATGCATCTTTGGAAATACACACTTTGCCTAGAGTTATCAAGGAGAAAACAGATGAGTCTAAGTGGAGAGCAGTGTAGAAAAGGAGACCATTTCTTCTCTGGATCAGGTGGTTTCAGGAACTCCTACAGAGGAGGACATCGAGGTAGGAAGGAGACCCAGGGGAACTGGTACTAAAGGTGTTGCCATGGCTTATTCAGCTGAATGGTGGTGTGTAGCCAGAGGCTTTTATTATTATGTTATACACTCTACTTATCTTACCATACTTAATTCCTTTACCTCCCTACCAACCCTTCTTTCTTCCAACCCCCCAACCACAGATGGGTGAGAAAGAAGGTTAGGGGAAAAAGGATGGAGTTATCTTTGGGCTACATCCTGCTGATTAGGGTCATTGGGTTTTTCGGGGGTAATGCCAGACTCAGTAGAAGTCCAACAAACCAGGAGACAGCAGCAGGAAGAACAAGCAGCAGTTTGGGGGAGCACCAGCAGCTGGGAGAACAGCAACCACTTTCTTCTTTGTAGCGCATTCTCCTGTTTATAGCCTCCTTTCTCCTACTTCTTTGTAGAACCCCCTTCTCCTTGGGGCTCTGGCCCTTTATACCTTTCTCAAGTCCTCTGTGTTAAGCTTGCAAAGCTGACTAAGCCCCACCCCTTCTAGCTCACAAGACAGTTAATACTTTATATCTGTGTCTTAAGCAGCCTCACACCTGAGATTAAACAAAACATTCTCTAATTGGTTATTTTAATAAACTCATACCATATTTCCCCCTTTTAGCTCAAAAATGGTACATATATGTGTATGTTATATATAATAAAGATATTTATCAGATCTATCAAGAATTATATTTACAATGTCCAGTCCATTTGTATTTAGGAACCTTCAAGAAATCATCTATTATCTAAACCTAGCTTAGAGTTCTGTACTTATATAATTTTCTATTCTTATTTGCATTTATCCACCTATAGTATCTTTTAGACCTAAAACACTTCTTAAATCCTATACAACTAAGCTTAATTGTAAGATTATAATTATTTAGGCTTCAACCCCATCAGAGACGTTAGAAGGAAATTAAATTATTACCTAAGTGTGTAGGAAGTGTAGAGCAAGCAACTTCCAAAACTATAGTAATGACAGGTTGCTGGCTACCTGAATAGTCATCCATGGTTTCTCTGTGTCACTGGGGCATGTAGTCTTCAGCCTACTGGCCCAGAATATCTGACAAACTTTTCTGTGAAGCAGGAATATTAAAGGACTGCCATACCTTATCTCTGTAATGTTGGTCAGTCGACTTTTCAGTGTCCTGCTTGTTCATAGATTGGACAGACAACCTGCTATCAACAGTTTTTTGTCCAGTGACTATCTTGCCACATTTGTTTCTATAATCCCCATCATCTTTTATATTCAGGGGGATCCCAAGAGCATATGTCTCTCTGTCAGAAAAACCTTTTCTTTTTTTTAAATTTTTTTCTTTATTTTTTATTTCTTCAAGTTACATCTCAATGACAATCCCCTCCCTACTCTCCCCTCCAGTCCCACCCTCCCACCCTCAACCCCCCATCCTCTTCCCTTTTTTTTTTAAAGTTTAAGGTATATCATATTTCCCCCAACAGCTCCCCCTCTCAGTCCAACAAATGGCTCTTTCTCTTATAATAATAAATACAATACAAAACAACAGAGGTAATTAGGTCACAGTTATGAGGGTTATATGGCTTAGCGTACATTCCCAATGTCCAGTCCATATGTATTTGGCACCTGACTTTAACTTTCTACTATCTAACCATCTCCATGAGTTTAAAGTTCTATATCTAACTCAGCTTTCATACTAACTTGCATCACAATTTTAAAAGCATCTTCTTAGATCTATAGCACTCTCTTGACTCCTCAACAACTCAAAATTTAATTATAAGACTCTAGCTATCTTTTCTTCAACCACCTCAGAGACCTGAGAGGGATAAATATATCTGATTTTATAGGAAGTACAGGGTCTGCAGCTTCCAAAACTAAGAAATGACATACCAGTGGCTGTCTGGACAGTTCCCATTTTCTCTCCATACATTACAGCATCGATCTTCAGTCATTTGGCCCCGTTTCTCTGACAGACATTTATTGTAGAGCAGGGGTTATGAAGGACTTGCCTACCCTATCTTGGCAGAGATAGGCTGTTGACTTACCTGCTTCCAAGTTTTGTTCTTTTTGGACAGCATTCTCTCTACAGTTGGAGCAAGGGCCTTTTCCTACCAAGAGATAGGCTTGCGACTAATTCAATCATCTCCCACTGGAGATTCTTTGATGCTCATCTTCTACTTGGAGTAGAATAGGGGGTGCTGTCAGGAGTTGATATGTCTCGATATAAAAAATATCTAAAGTTAAGAAAACATCTTTGAGTGCCATATTCTGCAGATCTCTGGAGGTTTTTGAAGAGGCCCTATCTATCTCTTATATTAGGATAAGCAGATGTTGCTTGTCTCTTAGCAGCTTTATTTCTGATTAGCTCAGAAAATAACTATAATAGACTGTCATAGTGCCTAACACAATGACCGGCATGCATGACTATTAGTTTGCATTTCTTAATTATCCTAAACAGTTTATGACAATTAGTAGCAAAAGGCTGAAACTTCACATTTCATTTTTTTTCTTTACCCCCTAACCCTTCCATCCCATTTTTCTGGGGTGGGATGTCCCTCTATAACAGTCCCTCAAAAGAGCTATTCTCAATTTCATGTGGAACAACAAAAAGCCCAGAATAGCTAAATCAATCCTGTACAATAAAAAAAAAACAATCTGGAGGTATCACCATCCCAGATTTCAAGCTGTATTACAGAGCAATAGTTGTAAAAACAGCATGGTATTGGTATAGAAACAGACCAGTAGATCAATGGAATCAAATTGAAGACCCACACACTTATGGCCACCTAATTTTTGACTAAGAAGCCAAAACGGCACAATGGAAGAAGGACAGCATCTTTAACAAATGGTGCTGGTCCAACTGGATGTCCACTTGTAAAAGAATGAAATTAGACCCATACTTATCACCTTGTACAAAACTCAAGTCCAAGTGGATGAAAGACCTTAACATAAGGTCGGTCACACTAAATCTACTAGAAGAAAAAGTGGGAAAAACCCTCGAACTCATTGGCACAGGTGACAACTTCCTGAACAGAACACCAACAGCTCAGGACTTGAGATCAACAATCAATAAATGGGTCCTCATGAAACTGAAAAGCTTCTGTAAGGCAAAAGACACTGTCATTCGAACAAAACAGCAGCCTACAGACTGGGAGAAAATCTTCACCAACCCCACATCTAACAGAGGGCTAAACCTTTTCTTATTAAAACATCTTAAATGCCATTTTCTGTAGGTCTGTGAGGTTTTTTGAGAACCATCTATCATCTATCTGTCTGTCTATCTAAATAGACAAACATTGATTGTTTTTATCTATGTACTATCTATTTAACTTCAAAAACATATGTTGGGGTAGGGTTAAGCATTCTAAATGTTAACTAATTGGTCCTGCTTACTGTCTGTTACTTACATAGACTCTGATTGGTTAAATAAAAAGCCGAGGCCTGAGATTGGGCAAAGAGAGAGAAAGGTGGGACTTCCTGTGATTAGAGCAGGAAGCCTGGGCTTTAGACAGAGAATTAAGGCATTCCAGCCATGAGCAGCAGGAAGGAAGACACACGCCATGGGTTAGGAAAAGGAACCTCATTCCACATGGCCAGGAACATCGGCATATCGTGGAGAATGGCAGTCCAAGGGGATGTATGTATATATGGGGTCATATTTGGGTAATAGAATTAATAGCTAGCTTAGATGGGCTAGGATTGCACAACTCAGGCCAAGACTTGTTAAAATCCCTGTGGTCTCTGTGTGCTCATTTCTAATGGTGGGATAAGGATTAACAGCTGCTGAATCAGTTAAATATAACCTAAATACTGGTTAAACAATTTAACTAATTATTTCTACAAATGACACCCAGCATAATTTAATTAAATTTTTTTTATATATGGCGCCCCACATTGGGCACCACCTGAAAACTGCAAATTAATTAATTAATGTAGTTATTAGTAAGTATAAACTGTAATATTAGGCCGGCAAAGTAGCTGGCAGAGTAGCCGGCGGCTTGGCAGAGAAGCAGGCGGCCTGGCCTGAGTGCCTTAACCAGTTGCCTAACTTATCGTGGAGAAAGAGCTCTGGGACCAAAGGTGGCCTACACCACCTATAACCTAAACTCTGTTAATTAATATAAGTTGTTATATTAGGCCGGTAGAATTGCCGGCGGCTTGGCGGGAGATTTGCCTGGGCTCAAGGGGAGTCTGGGAATCCAACAGCCTGGGACTGCTTGGACTGAGGGCCTATAAGCCGCTGCAGTCTTTTCCCCAATAATTAAACACACGAAGACCTTTTAATATTTTAACGCTTAGCCCTTAGCTGGGCAGACTCTCAATTAGCTACTCTAAGTTAACCCCAAACCAACATGTGCCTGTGAGTACCTTCCAGACTTCTCCAGACATCTTTCTCCTTCTGTGTCTCCCAGCGGAAAGGGGGAGAGTCTCTGTGTGTGTGGAATTCCTGCTGTGATCTGAGCAAGTCCCGCCTTCCTATACTCTTTCTGTCCAGCTAATTGGCCATAAGCAACTTTTATTAACCAATCAAGAGAATGCCTCAGAAGGGGCAGTAATCAGATCTCAACATTGAATTCAATGTATCAGAAACAATATTAGACCTTCCCCCAACAAACATATGCTAGAGACTAACTACAGCATATTTCTGCAATTAACTAAACTAATATGTAACAAAACTTTAAGTTCTTAAATCCTATACACTTGCAATAGTAGTTTTCAAATGGATTGGAACTAAAAATTGCATTTTTAAATAGCAACAAAGACATTTTCAATGAATTAAATGCTTTTTGTATCAGTAGTTTATTTTTATAACCTGGTAACTTTTTTTGGCTGTTCTATTTTGATAACAACTCTCAGCTACTCTTATCTGAAATGGCTTGAACATTTTGCTGTGGGACCTTGAGGTAGGAACCCAAAGTTTCTTCCTGACTGCAAAAGACTACGTTGTATGTCCATCTTGGACATACATTCATTTGTCCAATGCTGACCTTTCCAAAATGTTTACAAATTCCAGAAAAATTTCGACTTTCTGCCATTAGAAACCGTTTGTGTGCTGTTACTGTATTTCCCAGAGTTAACACAAGGTCAATTTGACATGTGGCTAGAAAAGTACCATATTTCTCACCATGTTGGACATTTTGGTCTCTGAGGCTGTTAGCCTTACAATTTCTTTGTAGTTGGCCAAACTTAACACAATTCAAACGGGGAGCATTTTGATATCTGAGGGTTTTGGAAGCTATTGGGAAAGCTAATGGTGGTGATCTTCAATTCAAGATGAAGAGAATGCTTGAACAATTTGCAAATGGATGAGGAGGGATATGATAAAAGGATTGCAGAAATGGATATGCAACTACAGAGTTTGCAAATTGAAGATGAAGGGGTTAGAAAGCAAAAAGAGCTGGAGAGAGAACACACAGTTTAGATCTGATAAATTTATTATATGTAGCATATATATACATATATATATATCATTTTTTGAACTAAAAGGGGGAAATGTGGTATGAGTTTATTAAAATAACCAATTATGAGAATGTTTTTGTTTAATCCCAGGTGTGAGGCTGCATAAGACACAGGTGTAAAGTATTAACTGTCTCATGAGCTATCAGGGGTATGGCTTAGCCAGCTGAGTACATTTAACTCAGAGGAATTTGAGAAAATGATAAAAAGCTGGAGAACCAAGGAGAAAGGGGCTACAAAGAAGAGAAAGAGGGTGGGAGGAGCTGGGAAGGGGGGAAAGAGGACAATATGATGGAGATGTAACCTGAAGCAACAAATAAATAAAATTTAAAAAAAACAATCAATCAATAAATCAATAAAATATCTTGACTTCTAAAAAAAAAAAAAAGAAGAAGAAGATGAGTTAGCTACTCTTCCAGCTGCTCCCCCAAACTGCTGCTTGTTCTTCCTGCTGTCTCCTGGTTAGCTGGCCCCAAAGAACACAAGGACCCTAATCAGCAGGAAGTAGCTCAAAGAGAACTATGTCCCTTCTCCCTCTAACCTCCTTTCTCTCCCACCTAGAGTAGAGGGTTGGAAGGAACAAGGGGTGGACAGAAGGCATAAGGTATTAAGGATAGTAAAATGAATCAAAATGTGTAATTCATATAATACAAATTAGTAAAAGCCACTATGTTACAGGGCCTCACTGGGAAGCTGCTTCCAAGGTCCAGGATTGGAACCCCTGTGCTCTTTCTGCTGGGGGTGGGTAGGTGGGGAAGGCAAGACCAACAGCTGACTTCCAGAGTTCTGAATTTCTGTCTTATTAGCACTTTCCACTATCCAGCCTCCCTCAGCACTCTGTTCACACACTGATCTTTGGAAAGGGGTATGTGTGCCATGGGGCTGGAGATGCTGCTCCCCTTGCAATAGCTAATCTTGGTTGGCAAGTTGGTACACCTGGAAAAGACTGGCAGCTGAGAAACTGCCTCCATGAGATTGACTTGTGTGTATCTATGAGGCAATTTCTTTATTGTTAATTGGTACAGAAGAATCCAGGCTGCTGTGGGTGGTGCTATTCCTAGCAGTGCAAACCTGCGCTGTACAAGAAAGCTAGCTGAGCAAGCCAGCAGAGTCAAGCCATTCACTAAGCAACACTCCTCTATGGTCTCTGATTCACTTACTTCCTCCAGATTCCTGCCCTGAGTCCCTGTCCTGTCTTCCCTGGATGTTAGTCTGTGACTAGTAAGCTGAATAAACACTTTCCTCCCAAAGTTGCTTTAGGACACTGTTTATCACAGCAACGAAAGAGTAAATAACCTACACCTGTAACCACACACTAGGGAGGCAGAGGGAGGAGGATCAGGAGTTCAAAGTCATCCTCAGCTAAATAGTGAGTTCAAGGTCAACTTGGGGTACATGAGATCCTGTGTGAAAGAAAGAAGAAACAGAGAAAGGAGGTTGGGGCTGGATCTCAGCACAGTATGGTTAACTCACTTACTTGGCTCCTGATAGGTGTTGATAAAGCACCATTACAAGAGACCTCAAGAATATAGACAAGGGTGAGGATACTCTAACCCTCATGATGAGGGTTAAAGGAAAGACTAAGACCATCCATCAGTTACTTATACATTAGGATAGGTAATGGACTCAGAATAGCAGATCTCCAAGCATTGTTCATCTGCTTAAACTAGCTTCTTACCTTAGCACACATTGTATGAGTTTCATATTGCAAAATCTTCCTTTAGGGCAGGTAAGATAACTCAGTGGATAAAGTGTCTATTATAGAAGTGTGAGGACCAGAGTTCAAATCCAAGCATCTTGATTAAAAAAAAAAAAAGCCAGGCTGGCATGGCCATCTGCCTGTAATCCCTAGCATATGGGAGGCAGAGGCAATGGATCCCTAGGGCAGCTACGCTAGTGGAACCAGTAAGCTCAGGGAACAGCAAATGACCTCTATGTGTGGAAAATACCCATTGACTTAATGCCAACCTCTGGCCTCTATATATATGTTTGCATACACACAAATGTACATCCATCCTTGTACATGCAAACATGCATACATACATACACAACAATTAGATACATACCCATGCAAAATGGTATCTTCCTTTGGCTTTCTCCAAGCATGGAAAACAGGTAATAAGTAAGTAAGTAAGTAAGTATGTAAGTAAATAAATCTTGGGTTCTGTCTTCCCATTGAGTCCTTGGTTTCTTGGATGCTATGGGTGAGGACTTTTTCAGATTTCTCGTTTTCTTTGGTTGTTGTACTGATTTCTTCAATCAAGTCTTCCACACCTGAGATGTGATCTCCCATCTCTTGTATCCTAGTGGTGATACTCATGTCTGTAGTTCCTATTCTCTTTCCATGGTTTTCCACCACCAGGATTGTCTCTGCTTGTGTCTTCTTAATTGTTTCCATTTCCAATTTCAGGTCTTGAACTGTTTTATACATTTCTTGCTCCAATTTGATTATTTTTGTTTGCAATTCTTTTCTCTCTCTCTTTTTAATGTTTATTTATTACTTCAAGTTACAACTCCATCATAGTGCCCTCTTTCCACCCATCTCGGTTCCACCCTCCCACTCTCTCCTCCCTCTCCCACTCATCCCACTCCTCCTATGTGGAGTGTCCCTACATATCAGCCCCTCTCAGTTCAACAGTCATATGTGGGCTAAGACCTTCCTCTTGCACTGGGGGTGTTTATCGTAGCACCCCTAGGGCAAATTGTCCCATTAATAGGTAACAAAGACTATATTCCTGATCCTTTTGATGTGTTTATTGTAGGATAGTTATCCTATACTTATGGCTAAAATCCAATTATAAGTGAGTAAATGTAGTTTCAGAGGTGATCTGAAATTCCAGAGATATAAGGCCCTTTCCTGCAGAAATTTCACAACCTATTTAAGGTTCAATCATAAGAAAAAAAATACATGTATTCACCCAAATAGTATTTCCTGAACAGGAAAGAGGCTGTAGGAACAAAGAATGGGTGCTAGATGCTCACTAAAGAGTGCACACATGTGCATGTGTGCACACAAACAAACACATACACACATGTACACACACACACAAACACACACACAGAGCAAACTGTGAAGATGGCTCTGTGGGTGAAGTGTTTGCCTAACAAGCATGGAGTACTTACACTTGGGGTTCACCTGCCTTCACTTTCTGAACCCAGGAATGACAGCCACTATTGAAAGTTTATTTTATTTTTACAAGTTTACAAAAATAAATAAAGATGTCACAACCATAAATAAATAGTTACTAACCATTTATTTTATATTTAAGAAAATGTAGGAGTTTGAGAAGAATTTCTTAAATGTATTGTGTTAAATGTTGAAGATTTTATTATTAAGGTATTCCCTAAAATGAACAACAACCCCAAATGTTTCATATTGTTAGCCTGGGGGGAACAATTCCTTTCTATAAAACTATTCACTTGCTTAAAAGCATACTGGAATTGGTAGAATTCAGAGAAAAATGAATTCCTGTTTATTGCTGTATGCACTAAACTGAAGGTAGGCTAATTTAGCAGGACTGTTACATTTGAAAATACATGTGAGAATCACTCTGCAAGCCAGTCCAGAAATATTTTGCCCTTTTGTAAACAAAGTGACAAAAGTGTAGAGCTCTTGTGGTTATGCAAAGTCATCCATTTTAGTCCTATCATGAAGACTTTTTACTTTCCTCTTCCCTCTTTATTTCTCTTTTATTCAGTTAATTGTCCGATTGCTTCAGCCAAGATTTCCAATACCATCTTGAATAAGAGTTGGGAAATTAAGTACCCTTATTGTGCTCCTAGGCTTAGAAGAAATGCTATGAATATATCCCATTTAGCATAATTCAAGAAACATATGGAAAACTAGTAGTCTAGAAACCACCTGAAATACATATGCTTACACACACACACACACACACACACACACACACACACACACACACAC
>CAJQZJ010004760.1:9464592-9508020 GCA_907164525.1 Lophiomys imhausi
ACACACACACACACACACACACACACACACACACACACACACACACTCACACACATGCACAAGACTGCGAAGATGGCTCTATGGGTAAAATGCTTGCTGAGCAAGCATGGAGACCTGAGTTCAAGTCCTCAGCACCCATATAACAAGCAGGTAGAGTTGTATGTGCATCTGATCCCAATGCTGAGGATCCCTATGGGTAGCTGGCCAGCCAGTTATCTGAAACAGAAGCGCTAGGCTCTGTCAGAGACCCTGTCTCAAAATACGTGGAGAAGTGATTTAGGAAGACACTGGATGTCAACCTCTGACCTCCTTACATGTGTGCATAGGAGACTGTACCCACATACACATAAGTGAAAACACCACACGTGTGCACTGGAGTACACACACACACACACACACACACACACACACACACACACACACACACACACACACACACACACACACACACACACACAGAGAGAGAGAGAGAGAGAGAGAGAGAGGGAGAGAGAGAGTCTCTTAAAAAAGAAGGGAAATCAATCTGTACAACCTTGTATTGGAGCTGATTTTCTACTTTCTGTGCTATACACTTGCTCTATGTTATTGCTGGTCACAAAGTACATACAATTTTTTTTTAGCATATTTTGAGTTAATCACCAGGCTCCCCTTGGGCCCTTAGGGAACAATATTCTGACTGAGGGCAACTTCATGTGAGCCGCCCATGGTGCAGGATTCTGGCACAGGACCAATGGGAGCCAAATGGCCAGATGACATTGCTACAGAGTTTTATTCAATTACCTCATCTTGAGGACAACAACCATGTCTGCCATTAGGGAGCAGTTGACTCACAGACAGACCCCATTCATGGTATTGCTATTGCTCATTGTTGGTTAAGGATGGAATTCAGTGGATTAGGAAGCATTCTTGAAAGGCGTGGAAGGCAGAATCTATTAGTTGGAAATGGTACATCACATCCCTCCGGCAGTATTCCCATGGGCTCCTCACTGTACAAAGGAGTAGAAGGAAAATATGAGGAACACTCTGGCAAGAATGGAAGGATGGAGTGTGTGGGAAAGGCAGTCATGGCAGAGGTTGTATGTCCAATGTTTCACATCAGCATTCCTATGCTAGTTCACTTCCAAAGCCTTGTGGAAGAACTCACTTTCCTTGAAAAATTCAATCTTGAACTGCCTTCAGACCCTCAACACCCCCCTCAAATAAATACACTTATATTTTCTATTTCCATTAAGCTTGTTGACTTTCAGAAGAACTGAAATTTCTTTTAGTGTGTTTTAAATGGGAACACAAAAACTACTTTTAAAAAAGCAGTTTCTTTTTTTTATAATTTATTTTTTATTTCTTCAAGTTACATCTCAATCACAATCCCCTCCCTACTCCCCCTTCCAGTCCCACCCTTCCACCCTCCTCCCCCTCAACCCCCTATCCTCTATCCTTTTTTTTTTTTTAGCTTGAGGTATATCTTCCCCCCCTCAACAGCTCCCCCTTTCAGTCCAACAAATGGTTCTTTCTCTTATAACAATAAGTTGACTGAGCTGAAGCACACAACTGGAAGACTGCAAGATCCACAGCCCTGAGCATCCGAACTGTGAACTCTTCAAATCTTTGATTAAAAAAAAAATGGCCTCCAATAAAACTACATTGCAAAAAAAAAAAAAATGGGAAAGAAACAGAAAGGAAAAAGTAAAATGTTGAAGAGGAAGAGCCTGAAGAATTTGTGATAGAAAAAGGACTGGAGCATTGTGTAGCAAATGGGAAGGTGGAGTATTCCCTGAAGTGCAAGGGGTTCACAGATGCTGATAATACTTGTGAACCAGAAGAAAATGCAGATTTTCCAGAATTAATTGAAGCATTTCTTAATTCTCAAAGAGCTGGAAAAGAAAAAGATGCTACAAAAAGGAAATCTTTATCTGGCAGTAACTCTGATGATAGATAGCAAATTGAAGAAGAAAAGAGTTGCTGCTGACAAACCAAGGGGCTTGGCCAGAAGTCTTGGTCCTGAACAAATAATTGGAGCCACAGACAGCGGTGGAAAATTGTTTCTCATGAAATGGAAGGACTCAGACGAGGCTGACTTGGTGCTGGCAAAGGAGGTGAATATCAAGTCCTCAGATTGTCATCGCCTTTTATGAGGAGAGGCTGACTTGACATTCTTGCCTTTTATGAAGAGAGGCTGACTTGGCATTCTTGTCCTGAAGATGAAGAGTAATAATTGTTTGCATTTTTATATATAATCTGGGTCTTGGGTTTTGAATTACTAGTGTGAAAAAATAGTGTTCTAATGAAAATCGAGTTTGATATGCTGGTTTTGAAAGTATTGACAGTAGTTTGGATACTCTTGGTTTTTGTTCTGCATCAAAAGGCACTGGTTCCTTTGAGCAAATAAGAGGTTTCAGTAGTTGCTTCCTTTAACAATAGAAAATACCAGGTTGTATTTCCTCAGCTTTGAAGAACACCTTTCTTACATGCTGGGGAGCTTTTACAGTCATTACTCAATCAGAACTTATTTTTAACTGGGACACAGAAGAATCATTCTGCATTTTTTATTTGTATGCATGTGTGTGTATAAAACACTTATGTTACTGTTTTTTATTCCATCTTGTTTTTTAATACTCAAAAGAACTAAAGATAAAAACACAAGTTGATGAGATTCTGTCATTGTGAACATTTTACTGAAATCATAACCTTTCAAATTAAGCAGATTCTGTACTTTATTGGATGGTTTAAAAGCAATCACATTAGGATTTATGTATTATCACATAAATGCAGTAATTTATTTACCCAGCTTTGTCCATACCAACTCCCCCTTTATAAAAGATGGAATTAAACAAAGTACTAGTATGAGTTAATAACAAGATGTAAGCTAAGTGTGGTGGCACATGCCTTTAATCCCAGCATTCTGGAGGCAGATGAATTTCTGATTTAGAGACCAGCCTGGTCTACAGGTTACAAGTTCCAGGTCAACCAGAGCATGTAAAAGTTCCTCTAGTGAACCATTCCTTTGTAGAAAGCTGAACTCTGTACCAGAAAGTTATTATTCATGGAATCTGTTTGCTGTAGAAATGATATCATAGATGATGTTGGAAATTTAAGACCTGCTGACATAAATGAGTGAACAAAATTTGCTAATATCAATTAATGACCTGCATGCTTTTTCTTTACCCTGGGTCATTCCTTACTGGTAGGATCAAGATTTTCAGTATTTGGTTCTGGTTTAATGAGCCAGAAAAGTAACTGTGTAGTATCAGAATATTATTCAACTATATATTTATTTTAAATAATGGTGAACAGTGGTCAATAAATAGTTTTATATTCCTTTTTAAAAATCACTTTCATTTTTTATTAATTAATTTTTTCAAGTTACATCTCAATCAAAGTCCCCCACTCCCCTGAAGGTCCCATCCTCCCTCCCTCCCACAATCTTCCCCATCTCCATCCTCTCCTTCTCCTCAGATGAGAGGAGCCCTCAAATATCAAACCCTCTCAGTTCATCAGTCATATGAGGGCTAATAGCTTCCTCTTGTATTGGGGCTTGATATGGCAGCCCAGCTAGAGTAAGGTGTTCCACTAACAAGTCACAGGGTCCATGACTTGTTGCTAGGTGGAAAAACTGTTTCCAGTTTTTCATAGGATAGTTATGCTAGGTTCCTGTCTGTTTGGGTCTGTGGGTTGTAGGATGGTTGTCCTGTGCTATATGGTTAATATCCACTTACAAGAGAATGCATACCATGTGTATCTTTCTGGGTCTTAGTTTGCTCACTTAGGATGAGCTTTTCTAGATCCACCCATTTGGTTGCAAGTTGCATGATTTCCTTTTTTTCTGATAGTTGAGTAGTATTCCATTGTGTAAGTGTACCATAGTTTTTTTTTGTTTTGTTTTGTTTTTGTTTTTATTCATTCTTCGATTAAAGGACATTTGGATTGTTTCCAGTCTCTGGCCATTATGAATAAAGCTGCTATGAACACTGTTGAGGCAATGTCCTTGTGGTTTGGTGGAGAGTTTTTTGGATATATTCCCAGGAGTGGTATGATTGGGTTTCAAGATAGAACTATTTTCAACTTTCTAAGATATCACCAGATTGATTTTCAAAGTGGTTGTACAAGTTTGCACACCCACCAGCAATAGAGGAGTGTTCCTTTTTCTCCACATCCTCAACAGCATGTGCTATCTCTTGGGTTTTTGATCTTAGCCATTCTGATTGGGTGTGAGATGGAATCTCAGAGTCATTTTGAGTTTTATTTCCCTGATGACAAATAATGTTGAGCATTTCTTCAAGTGCCTCTTGGCTTTTAGAGATTCCTCTTTTGTGAATTCTCAGTTTAATTATGTACCCCATTTTTTGATAGAATCATTTGGTTTGCTGGTGTTTATTTTCTTGAGTTCTTTATAGATTTTGGATATTAGCCCCTTGTTGATGTTGGGTTGGTGAAAATCTTATCCCAATCTGTAGGCTGATGTTTTGTTCTAATGACAGTGTCCTTTGCCTTACAGAGGCTTTTCTGTTTCATAAGGTCCCATTTATTGATTGTTGGTCTTAAAGCCTGAGCTATTGGTGTTCTGTTCAGGAAGTTGCTACCTGTGCCAATGAGTTAGAGACTTTACCCCACTTTCTCTTCTCTTAGATTTAGTATGTCTGGTTTTATGTTCAGGTCTTCTGAAGAGGTCTTCATTTGGTCTTAAGTTTTGTGCAAGGTGATAAATATGGGTCTATTTGAATTCTTCTACATGTTGACATCCAGTTAGACCAGCACCATTTTTTGAAGAAGGTTTGATTTTTCCATTGTATGGTTTTTGCTTCTTTGTCAAAAATTAAGTGACTGTAGGTGTGTGGGCTTATTTCTGTGTCTTCAATTCGATTCCATTGATCAACCTGTCTGTTTCTATACCAGTACTATGCTGTTTTTATTATGATTGCTCTGTAGTATAGCTTGAAATCAGGGATGGTGATACCTCTAGATGTTCTTTTATTGTTCAGGATTGTTTTAGCTATTCTGGGTTTTTAATTTTCCATATGAAGAGAATTGTTCTTTCAAGGTCTATAAAAATTGTGTTGGTATTTTGATAGGAATTACATTGAATCTGTATATTGGATGGCCATTTTTATTATGATAATCCTGCCTATCCATGAACATGAGAGATTGTTCCATCTTCTGATAACTTCTTCAATTTCTTTCTTCAGGGTCTTGAAGTTCTTATTGTACAGGTCTTTCACTTGCTTGGTAAGAGTTAACCACAGGTATTTTATATTATTTGTGGATATTGTGAAGGGTGTTGTTTCCCTAATTTCTTTCTCAGCCCAGTTGTCTTTGTGTAAAAAAGGGCTACTGATATTTTAGAATTAATTTTGTATCCCTGCCACCTTGCTGAAGGAGTCTATCAGTTGTAGGAATTCTCTGGTAGAATTTTGGTGGTCACTTATGTATATAATCATATCATCTGTGAATAGGGACAATTTGGCTTCTTCCCTTCTAATTTTCATCCCCTTGATCTCCTTTAGTTGTCTTATTGCTGTGGTTATAACTTCAAGTACTATGTTGAAGAGATACAGAGAGAGTGGACAGCCTTGCCTTGTCCCTGATTTTAGTGGAAATGCTTTAAATTTCTCTCCATTTAGTTTGATGCATTTAGTTCCTTGTAACCATTGGCCTTGATGCACTGGGAAGACTCTTGTAGAGGCTGCCTGGTCCTTGCAAACAGACATCCACCTCCACATGATGGGAAGGTCCCTATAATAGGGACTGTATGGCCATGAGAACTGGTGGGTCTGTGTTTCACTGGAACCTAGGTTCTCTCCTCACCGACACTATTATTGTGGGTTCAGTAGCCAGGCTGCTGAATCATTCAGCAGTTACTGAGCTCCACTGGAACCATCATCTGGGAACATACATTGCTCAGGCTGGGAGGTCCTCCCACAGAAGAGGCCAGAGTCAGCGGTCAGTGACTGACTGTTGCAGAAGCTAGGTGTTCAGGTGGCTGACCAGTCCCAGCTCTTTCTGTCACAGTGGAGTGATCTGACCTGAAGCCTCCCTGAAGCAGGCTGTGTTTTCAGTCAGGGAGGCTTCAGATCAGATCACTCCACTGTGACAAGATTTTGGCTCCTGATCACTCAGATATTGTGCTCACTGTGTGGTGCCATGTTAGGAAGTCCAGTAAGAAATTCTCACTGACCTGTGCACTCGCTCCTGTGATCTGGTTGTTCCTCTGGGGAAGGCAGGCAGGTCCATGGCGCGGAGGTTGGAACAATGGAGTGCTGGCAGGGCCAGCTGACCTGCGGCTGGAGCTGGGGGCTGGAACCGTGTGTGGCTCAGCCTGGAAGTTCTCTCCGGGCAGGTGAGAGAGCCAGCTGTTCCTGGGGGCTGAGTGGGCTCTTTGACGTGGTGACCTGCCTCAGCATTCACCATGGAATTTCAGACGTAGTCTGCGTTTCATGGTCAGCTGTAGGGTCTCACGGTGTCTAACCTCAGCTACCCACTACTCAGATATAGTGTGGGCAGGACTGCTCCATCTTGGAATTCCCCCAAATTAATTTCTTGATGTTTAAATTTTACTAGGGAAAAAACGCCATGTTGGCTTTCTCCTTGTCCAAAGGGAAAAACAAAAATTAGGAGCTTGGCTCACAGTCATGGTTACCGCGGTGTCCATTCTGTCCTTTCTGACCATCATCTCACTCTCCAGCAGCTGGATCCCACATGTTTTTTCCTCCTCACCTGAGCCTGAGTTATCGGTGTTGCTTACTCTAGGATGACCAGTACCCTCAACCCAAGCCCTCGGCTTCACAGTGGGTATGAGGTTGTTCCACGAGATAGTCAAAGGTGCCAGAACCAAAGCTGACAAGATATGAAAGGGGATACAGCGGGTGGTGAGGGAGACAGTCCATTCGTGTAGGCAATACATTCACAATGCTGTAGGTGTTGGGACAAGAACAAAACCCCCAGAAATGTGCAGATGGTCTGTATGTCAGCAAGGAGTGAAACAAAGAAACCTTAGAGAGAGGTATGAGTCAGATAACTGACCTGGTGAAGATTCTGGAATTTATTCTAAAGGTAATCTGTAAGTATTTAGGCATAAAAGCAGTGTGATATTTGCATTTAGGGAAATATTTCTGAGCCTTGGGAAGGAGATTGGGAATGGCAAGGTTGTATCTCAAAACCACCATACCCAGTGCAGTAGATGGTGCTGGACAGAGCAGAGAGACAGGGCAGTTGGAAGAAGTGAGATCTCTTAGGAGTCAGCATATAGCAAGGGTGTCCAGAAACCCTGCAGTTAGGGTCTGCATCTTGCCAAGTTGGCTATGGAAACTCAAAGACTATTGGGAGCATTGGGATCCCAACTTCATAAAAGTTATTTCCAAAATGAGTCTGGTCCTTTTGAATCAGGATGAGCATTTAATAATCCCATTTTTCCTGCATTTTTGGCTTTGGCATCATTGAAGTGGCTCAGCCTCTGAAAGTCGGATGCAGGTGTGCCACTCTGACCACACCTTTCACCATCCAGGTTTGCTCAATAGTGGAGACAGTTCATCCATTCATTCACTTTACTTAAATATAAAGATGGCATTTCTACTTTTATTTCTCTCCAAAATTGCCTGCCTTGATGATTTCACCCAATATAATCTCTAATTAAACTTTTCCTCTTGTCACTTGTGAGTCAGCTTCCACCACTTTCATAAAGGTCAGGCATAATTGGCTGATAGAGAGGATGGTTTAGCAGTTCCAGCCAAAGTTTGGTTGGTCCCATTGCTTCTGTGGCTTCTGGCAAGGTGGTGCATTGTGGCCAGAGTTTGTGGTAGAAAAACTTCAGCTATGGTCAGCAGGCCAAAGAGGTTGATAAGACCCTATAATCTACTGTTCTAGTTAGCTGTCAACTTGGCACAACCTAGAAGGGAGTCCCAGTTGAGGGATTGTGAAGATCAGATGGCCTGTGGGAATTACTGTGGGGGACAATCTTGATCGTTAATTGATACAGCATGCTCATCCATGTGACCAAGCACCATTCCCTGGGTGTGTGGCTCTGGACTGCTTCAGAAAGCTAGCTAATTTTAAGTCTGAGTGAATCAGCAGCATTCATTTCTCCCTCATTCTGTGATCAGGGTCTTGCTTGAGTCTCTGATCTGACTTCCCTTAATAGTGGGCTGTGCCCTGGAGGTGTAAGATGAAATTAACCCTTTCTTCCCCTAAGTTGCTTTTGGTCAGAGAGTTTTATTATAGCCACAGACTCAAACCAGGACAGCTGAAGATCTCTCCTAGACTCAGCATGCTAAAGGCATTACCATTCCACATTCTTATGCCAGGAACAACCTTTTACCATTTAATCCATAAACAGCAGCATTCATATGTGGGTCTCTCATTCTGTACTGTTGGAGACTCTGGGCACCACTTAACTCTCAATGGGACAATTTCTATGCCTCTATTTTGGGGTCACTGGAAACACTTGGCCTTGGTGTTTTCAGGTAGTTGATCCTAGGGGTGAGTTGTCTCAGGCTAAGCCAGGAGGATGGGAAACGCCTAACCCAGCTCTAGCTGACGTCTCTCCTGAGCTAAACTGGGGAGCTCTGAAGCATGATTGACCGCAGTGTTATTTACTGCAGGGGGAGCAGCAGGCTCTGCTCTGCTTCCTTGAGATAGTCATGCTTGGCTGAGGACCTCCAGCTTGGAGGAAGGCAGCCACCCTAGGCATCTAGAGTGAGGTGGTTTGTGATGGCTGAGACTAATTCTTCAGGGGACAGTACAATTTTAGTCACTAGCAGAGAAACCCAAATGGCTTAGCTCAGTCCACTCAGTACATGTCTGGGCTAGCCAATACCAGTATCCACTCACAGCTATACCCTCACCTTCACGCTCAGTATTACATAACAGTCTTACTGTTACCTCACTGGAAAATTGTCCATGAGGACCATTCAAACATTTCCACCTGGGGTCACACCAAAGATCCTCAGGAGCAATTGCTTTCATCCTGCATTGACTCTGCTCTTTCATAGCCCTGTGTGGCAGAATCCCTCTTCCCCATCCCCTTTCTGTTGGCCTCTCAACTCCCTTCAGCAGTACTTCCATGGTAAACTTTGCAAGCATTCTTTGAGGCCTAAGGAGGGTATTAAAATCAATAGTTCTGATTGTTGCTGATGCACCTGTCACACTACAGAATCTTCTCAAGCCACAGTGATGGTTGGCATGGGGGGTAGAATTAAGATGGCCCCACAGCCCCCTCCATGAGTTTGGTTGCACCTTTTGTGATCCCTCCCCTGGGGTGGGCCATGCCTAGGGCTTGCTGTTCCCTGTGTACTGTGGAAGAGGTGATGACCTTCTCCTATACTGAGGATGGGCATATTGTCTGACAGAGGTGGTGGAGGTCCATCCCATGGTAACATCAGGTTAACTGAGACTGTTTCAGCAAGCTTCAACCAGTGCTATTCCCTGTGGATGATGTGGACTCTGATAGAAGGGTTCTTGTGGTCATAGCACTGGGCAGAGTTTGGTTCCACGGAGACATATATATGATCACCCTATTCACACAATCTTCCCTCACATCTTGCTTCATTACTAACTGCTGTAAAGTGTTCTCATTTGTTTCTTTGATATTGTGATAAAATAGTGACCAAAAGCAACTTGGAGAAGAAAGGGTTTATTTCATCCTATAGGCTACAGCTTATCATTGAGGGAAGTCAGGCCAGGGGCTCAAGGCAGAAGACTGAAGAAGAAACTAAAGCAGAAACCATGGAGGAATACTGCTTACTGGCTTGCCCCATTTGACGTGCTCAACTACTTTTCTTATACAGACAGTCCAGGGCCACCTGCCCAGGCATGGTAAACACCTGCTTCCCCAACACCAATCGAGCAAGTGATCCACAGGAATGCCCTGAGGTCAATCTGATGCTGGAAATTCTTTGACCAAGGAGTCCTCTGGGGGACGGGGGTGTCAAGTCGGCAACTGAAATTAGTCATCATATAGCAACTCCTCACTTTTGCATTTTGCTCTCTAATCTGCAGCAAGACTGGTTCTTTAAGAAAAATGAATATTCAATACCCCTGAATTGTACAATCCTACGAGGTTTCAATAATACTTATTGGAAATTTTTTCCTATATTTATCTTGTGCGTGTGTATGCATGTATGTATATTCTCTCCACATATAACATGTAACACATGATACAGTAACACTGGTGAGGATGATTTAAAAGTCACACTGGGACATCACCTGTGAGCACATGAGGAAAATATTGTAAGAACATGGGTTAGCATCTGAAATGTTATTAATCATTAGAAATTAGAAACTTATTCAGAGAACTGAAGTTAGAGCCACATCATTCTGAGTGTGGCTTTACTGTCTGTGCTTCATCATTCCCTAATTTGTATCTTTTTGTTGCTTAAATTTTTGTTTTATTTTTAACTATGTCTACATATACATGTGTGTGGGCATGTTCATGTGAGTCCAGGTGATTATGGTGGCCGGAAGAGGGCTGTGCGTCTCCTGGAGGTACACGGGATTGTGAGCCACTGGACATGGGTGTTGAGAACTGAATTCTGGTCCTTTGGAAGAGAAACAAGTGCTCTTAACTACTCAGCCATCTATCCAGCACCTGGTCTTTACATTTTGTGAAAGATGCCCCAGCCATCTGAGGAGTGACGTTTGTCATGCTTCCATTAAACATTCAGACCCATAGGGGAGATAAAAAATTTGCAAGTGAGTAGCATCCTTTGAAATTTTCATCATAGATGGGTTGGAAATGAACACTTGTGGCCTTGACCCGCTCCTGTTGCCTGATTTTTTGGCAAAGGTGATCAAAGGAGGAATACTTTTGATCACCTTTCAATACCTTCAGTGAGTGGTTTCTGTATCAGAGATGTTGTGCAGAGCACCTGGCTGTAGGTCAGGTGTGGGTCTAAGAAACCTCCACACTGGGCCTCCTCACAGTAGTGCAGGCTCGGTCAGTTGAGGCCACCACTCAAGTTCGTCACAAGAAATAATGCTTAACAGTGTGAAAACAAAAGACTGAGGAGCAGCTGGCAAAGAAGATCATCAGGGTGACCCTTCACTTTGGTACAAAGCTCTCGTTATACATGAGATACTCACTGTTGTCATTGTAAGAAGGTACACAGATGTAAGTGACTATGAGCTCGGGATATTAGATGTAATAGTTGTTCCTTGACAGAAAAGGAAGTCAAGTAAGCAATAATGTTATGGCAGAAGCCATGCAGAAAAGGCTGCAGTGAGCAAGTGAGCTTCCTGGAGACAGTCCACCATTTTTCCTGGCTGCAATGGATTTGCCCCAAAGAGAAATGGCCCCCAGAGATCTTGTCTCTAGATTGCTTCTTGTTGCTGATGTGCCTTTCCATGCTTGTCATTGCTGTATCTCCCCATATATATATGGCATGATGCGGGGAGGCCCTCACTGCTTATGATCTAGTATGATTGTTTTCTGGGTATCATTCTACTCTGTGGGAAGATATCCTGCAGAGTCAATATGAAGATATACTTTCATATAATAATGCTATTTAGATGAATTGATGATTTCATAATTCCTGAAAATGATTTTATATAACTTCTGAACTGATTCAAGTAATTCAAAGCCCCCAATGCAGAATAAGAAAGCTGCAACAAAAGTTCAGTGAGTGTTCTTGTATCACAAGCATGTAAATTAAAGTAGAAAGAAAAACAAGTTTGGAACAAATTTATGACCAAGGAAAAACATTCACTCTAAATTAGGTTCAGGGATGAGGCCACATGTCTTGGTGTGCACCAAGATAAGTAAGGATATGAACAAGGTGTGGAAAGAAAATGGATGATTAGCTAACTTAGCTATACAGGATTTAAAAAATAAGACAAAGACAGATGACCTGTTTCTTGGCAAAAACCTTGTTTACCTATGACATAAAAAAACTATTGCTTTGAACTTACAATGAATTTGTGGAATGAAAAGATAGATAAAGAATGTTTAGTTAAGTATGAGTCTTAATGGAAAGACATGTAAACAATTCTGCTGTGACTCCTTAAACCTTATCCACCTATGACATGAACTATTGCTTTGAACTTACTGTGAACTTATGGAATGTAAAAATGTTTAGAAAACCATATAATCAATTACTCTTCTTTAACGAGCCTACCTGTCTTTGTAATCATTGCTTTTATGGCTGCGAGGTAATTTTTCTTCTGATGTAAAGACTTTGTATTAGAAGGTATATAAGGGCTAAGAACAAAGAATAAACTTGTTGGTGCTAGGTTTGCCCTATATACCATCCACCAAATATGTATCCATCTGTCTGATTTGTAATAGGTTAGAATTAGTGTAGGATTCTTTAAGGGCAGGAAGATCAACCTGGCACCTGTGGGAATTTGGCATGGCAGCATATGGAGTAAAAACAGGATTTATGGCTAGCAATTGTCTTCAGTTGCTAATAGGCTTAAGAGATGGGTGGAATCCATATTTGACCAAGGGCTGCCTACAAAGATGTAGAAGTAGTGGGAATTGCCAATTACCTTGCAAAAGTTTGAGAATCCATGGGATATTCCAGAAGACCAAGAGATGACCCCTTATATAAACTTGGGGGCTTCACATGACTCTCTTGACACATGATGGAGAAAAGGAATGAATGCATTAGATACAAAGCAATGTAGGCCTTATACCCTGAGGCCATGATAAAGTAGCCTGAGAAAAGAACTGATAATGGTCAACTAAGCTGCAGAACTGATAATGGTCAACAGCAGGACCAAAACTGCATAAGGTACACTAAGGAATGAGTGAAGCCTGAAGCGAGCTTGGGTGGAGAAGAAAGTTGAGACTGGTGGACGCCAAGGAATTGCTATTATAGACTTTAAATAATGACCCATGAATAATGCACAGGTGGATGAGACTGGAACTGATTGCACAAACCTGCAAAGCTAAGCTGGGAGGGAGCTGCACCAAGCTCAAGATAATTCTGCCATAATTGCCAGAACTGTACTAATAACCAAGATGCTGAATGAACCTGTGTTAGAGAATTTTAATATCCTTTCAAGCAAATTAATGTGGGGTTGATTAAAGGTTCTTAGATATTAAGTGTTTATAGGTATTAGGTTTTAGATATTAAGTGTTAGGTTATAGGATATAGGTATTTTGTAGATATTTGTTAAGTACTAATAAATATAAGTGTTTTAAATAAAAATATTCTGTTACACTGATTGTCAGTGTATATGAATATATATATGTATGTGTGTCTGATTTTATGTATATATGTATGCATGTATGTATGTATGTATGTGTGTATGTATGTATGTATGTATGTGTATGTATAGGCTTATGTGAAGTTTTTGGGAGCTACCTTTGCTTCATCCACTAAATGTGCGTGTGAATGTGAAGATGCTCTTTTCTTTCTCCCAGCTAGTCATCAACAGTGGCAGACTTACACTAGGAGCTATCAATTCTAGCCCCTGAAGAGTTAATTCTCGCTGGCCACAGAGGGCACTGGTCCCAGATAATTTTTATACCCCCAGAGAAAAGTCTGCTGAGTATTTAATCACACCATCTCTATGCCCATTTTCTCAGTCTCCCCTGAGTATGTGAAAGCTGGTATTTGACAGTTAGAGGAATTTTGCTCATGAAATTTGAAGAAGAAAAATTTTCAGTTGTTAAAAGCAGTGTCCTGCCTGTTTTTTGTTACTTACAGAGCAAATTGTCACTAAGTCATCATCTTACAGCTCTGTGCCCTAGAAGTCTACTTGTGAGTCCTGTGATAGGGAGTCTTCAGAAGAATTCAGTTATTGAGGATTTGGAAGAATTTTCTGCCTAGAGATCAGAAATAATTGCATTGATTGATTAATCAATTACTATTGGTTGTCTTTTGTTGGGCACTGCCTCCAACTTCCAATGACTGTATCTTCTTTTAATGTGTGTTTTCTAAAAGTTCCCTTATTTCTCTAGTTATGTGACATCTTTGGTTTTGATGAAAGCATCCTGCCTTGCTTTGGTCTTCCCCTTGCCTCAGTTTTCCAGAAAGGCTATTGACACCCCAGACCCCAAATCCAGGACTTCCAGCCCTTCTCCATGTTGCTGAGATTTTTTTAACCAAGAAAGCTTTTCTAAGAATAAAAGCCAACTCCAAGATCAGTAAAAACATTCAGTGCTCCCTCTGCCAGAAATGCTTATCACTTTCCTCATGTCCAAAGATGAAAGATGATCCTGAGGCACAGCTCCTTGACTTCCTGTATAAGTCTGGAGGTCACCTTCATCTTGTCTATGTGGTTACAGGCCTGCACTGGGCCTTGGCCAGTGAGTGGCCTATGTTCCAGCTCTAGCAAAAGAGATAATGGTATGCATTTCCTGTTCCTGTGGTTCTGGTGGGTGACAAAGGCAGAGGTGGTTAGATGACCAGGGGCTGTGGCATATGTGTATTTATCCATGAGGTTAGAAACCCAAAGACAAGATGAGGCATGGCTATGTAGCAGGAGTGGTGGTAGAAGAGTAGAAATGTCTGTCCTATAGAAAATTGATAGATGCCTTTTAAGACTGTCCCCTCACTTGGCACTCCCACCCCATTGTTCACTAGTGTTAACATCATTTGAGTTCCATAGACATGCTACTGAATCATTGGCTTCCTTGCTGAAGCTGAGTAACAGCTCTGGGTTTGGATATGAATATGCTCAGCCAACGTTACTCAGAGGAAGATCTTTGCATATACTTGAGTTTCAGATTTTTTTGACCACACTGCATTAAAATGGATTAATCATTTATACTAGTTTCCTCAGAAATGCTGTATTTTTTCTTGTTCAACTTACCTCAAAGAACTTAGCTAGTACACCATCAGGGACTGTTAGTGGGACATTTTAAAAATTGCTATTCATGTTGACTTTATCAGGAGCTGTGATTTCTGCTCAGGAGAGATCCACTTAACATTAAATTTTATGAACATATATAATTATATGCCTGAAAATCATACAAAGCACTGTTACAAATGAGGCATAAAGTAGAATTCAGGAGCATTAAAATTATCTTAGCTGCTGCCTGGGGCTCAGTATCCCCTGATCTTATTAGCACCAATGTGCCGCTGGAGAGGCTGAATGCAGGGAAGCTTACGTCAAGGGTGGTTTCACAGGAGAACACATTGCGGCGTTCACAGTGTGTTCTAATTCAGGCTTGCGCTTAACAATTTCTTCTTGGAAGAATAATGATTTACTTTATAATTCATAATCTCTCCAAGGCTTTCAATAATCTCTCAAATGGAAAAAATGGACTTCAGTAACTTACAGAACTCAGAGAAATTACAACAAAATAGAGTCATTTCTCCAATAATGTGGAGTTAACACAATTTTGAGAAAAATAGCTACTTAATCTTTGAAATTAAAATCACTGAAGATTTAGACAGAGAAAGCTGACTTAAGCCTGGGATTTTGTGAGTTGTGCAGCTAACACTCTGCTTTCATGGACCAGTGTGGGGCTGTCTTGTACCATAGAGAATCGAAAGTGCACATGTGGTTGAGTACTTGGGCACATAACCCCAGAGGAATGTGAGCAACCTGTGTCTACATAAGAATGGCATTAGTTTCTTTCTTTGTCCCTGTGACCAAATACCCAACAAAACCAGGTTAAGGAGAGGACTTCATTTTAACTCTCACAGAGAGTCCAAGCCATCATGGAGAAGACATTCATAGTGGCAGGATCATGTGGTCACGGGTCACATTGCATCCAGAGTCAGAAAACAGTCATGGATGCTGATGCCTTGATAGCTTGGTTATTCTTTTTTTTTTTTTTTTTTTTGGTTTTTCGAGACAGGGTTTCTCTGAATATCTCTGGCTGTCCTGGACTCGCTTTGTAGACCAGGCTGGCCTCGAACTCACAAAGATCCGCCTGCCTCTGCCTCCCAAGTGCTGGGATTAAAGGCGTGCGCCACCACCGCCCGGCAGCTTGGTTATTCTTGTTCGATCCAGTCCTCCAACACATGGAATGGCGTCACTGATTCGGAATTCATCTTCCCACTTTCCAATCTATAAAACTCCTCACAGATATGATCAGATTTGTTTTCATAGTGATTTTAGATCCTGTCAAGTTGAAAATCAGTATTAAGCATCACAGGGTAGTTAATAAACCACACATGGAATATGCATCTATGTGTAGATCATAGCAAAAAAGCATGGATGGATTTCTGTTTGTAAAGAGAATGATAAGAGGAAAGCAATCCATGGGACACATGCGACAGTGTAAGCAGATAGACAAATGGTTAAAGCTTCATAAAGCTCAGGTCCAAACCAAAGCCACCAGGGGGAGGAGCTACTGCCTGCTTCTCAACTGAGCTGCCAGTTCTTCACTCATGCGCCAAGAGCAAGTGTTTATTTTATGGTCCTCCATGTGGAAGGCAGTTCACTGTATGTACAAAAATAAATAAGACCTAGGGAAAGTACTTTCTATCAATAGGAGAAAGGACAGTTAGCAAGCAAAGTGTTGCTAGTGGAAGGCTCAAAGCACTGAGGTGATGTCACTTGGCCATACTCATTTTTTTTTTTCTGAGCCCTCACAGTTCTTGAAAGAACAGCCGTTTACTGAAGGAAAGAGGAAATGGGAGACATAGTAGCTGAATTAGTATTTTCAGAAATTTCTGAAATGGTCCTAAACATGCCTCTGCTATTTTTTTATTGTATATTTATGCAAAGTGACATTCTAAGCATTGGTGACTATAAAGCTGAAATAATGATTGACTCTGGAGAATGTTGGAGGTGCCTTGCTTCCTACAGTACCAAATACTCAGCCAAGATTTAGTGCTTTTAAAAGCATTTGGCACTTACTCTTTTATTATTTTATGTATTGTGCATGGGATAGGAGTATGAGTGCATGAAGATGTAGGTCGATGGATAACTTGTAGGAGTCAGTTTTCTTTGTCTACCGTGTGGGTTCTGGGGATTGAACTTGGGTTGTCAGCCTTGGCTGCAAGCTCCTTTACCCTCTGAGCCAGTGTACTGTCTCAAGATTTAATTCTTTATGTAAAATACACACACCCTTCTTATTAGTACAAGAATTCACTTTGATCTTTAAAAATGATAGGAGGGTGAGGGGGAAGAGGGTAGGGGGATGGGATAGGGAAGGGGAGGAGGGAGGGGATTATGATTGAGATGAAACTTGAAGAAATAAATGAAAAAATGATAAAATATTTTGAGTTGTCTTAAAATAAGTTTCTTTATAATTTATTATTTACAAGTGTTTGATTTGCATACCTGTTTTCAGGAGAATGGGGCCTGGAGGGGGTGCACAATGATTCAGAAGCCCTAATTCAAGATGCTCAGCAGAAAGCAGTGGTCATGAGTATGCAGGAGGAAGGGAACTGGGGGCTGGTTTGGCATGATGAACACTGCTTGGCTCTCTGTGGCTGGAATGGCAGGAAGTGGGGGTAGTTTTGGAAGGTTGAACACAAGCTCTGAATAAGGAGGAACGTCCAGGCTTGGGAATGATCCAGAAACGATCATCCTTGAGAACTGAGTGTGCTGGATGGGCTTCCAAGGAAGAGCAGGGAGTGGGGCTGGGATCTTGCTCCAGGGCTCAAGGCCAACAAAGCTGGGACACTGACCTTGGAGATGTGCCAGTAAGGAAAGCTGACCTCAGAGACTTGAAGTGAGGAAGATCTCCAAGGATGAAGAAGTGGCACTTCTCTTCAGTGGAAACGAGTCTGGCTTGAGTTTGCTCACCTGTCTCTCCACTTTGCAAACTGAAGCTGTGGACCCTCCAAGTGAATGCCCTCTGAGATCTGGTCAGGGGCAGATGAGTTTCCTGAGCTGTTTCCCCTCTGAATCCTTTGTGGACACACGTGGAGCTGTTAGTTCACTCGAACTCTTTAAATAAACATTTACAGGCGTCTCTTGCCATTATCTTTGAAAACTTTGCTTTCTAAATGGAAAGTATAAATTTTTTCTTAGGGCCGGAATAAGACATACACAAAATTCTTCTATTTTTAATTTTTTTTCCTAGAAAGAAAATTATACACTATATTTTGTTCATGTTTTCCTCTCACTCAATTCCTCCCAAAGCCTCTCCAACTTCCTACCTACTCAACTTTAGGTTCTGCTCTCTCCCTCTTAAAAAACAAAACAAAACAAAAAGCAAGAAACACACACACACACAAATCCAAAATACAAGTAAAAGATAAATAAGACAAAAGAAAATAAATAAATAAAAAGCCCAAATAAAACAAAATGAAGTTAAAAAGTCTACAAAATCACTATCGAGGTCATTTTGTGTTGGCCATTTTTTTCTGGGCACTGGGCCTACCTGACAGTGGTTAACACACTCACTGAGACTCTATTAGAGAAAACTAAGTTTTTCTCTGCTAGCAGATATCAGTTGTGAATAGCTTCTTGGTTAGAGGTGGGAGCCTGTGTCCACTTCTGTCTCTCAGCTCTGGGACTCCTTTTGGCTTGAACCTGTACAGGCACTGTGTATGCTGCTATACGCTCTGTGAGTTCATATGTGTGTCAGTCTTGTTGTGTCTGGAAGACACCTTACTTGGAGTCATCTGGCTCTTATAACCTTTCTGCCTTCTCTTCTGCATAGATCTCAAGCTTTGAGGGGAAGGGTTTGATGAAGACGTCCTGTTTAGGGCTCCAAAGTCTCTCACTCTCTCACACTGGTCAGTTGTGCATGGGCTCCCATATATTGCAAGGAGCTTCTCTGATGAGGGCTGAGTGACGCACTGCCCTATGGTATAACAGATTTTCTTTAGAAGTCATTTTGTTGCTTGCTTATTTAGAAGAGTAATACTCTTTGGTTTCCCCCTAGACCCTTGGTCTATCTAGTCTCATGTTCTTTGTCATTTTAGCAGTATCAGGAATGGGTTACATCTCTTGGAGTAGGCCTTAAATACAATCAGAAAGTGGTTGGTTATTCCAATACCATTTATGCAACTATTATACCAGTACATCTTATAGCTGGGTTGATGATTACCATTCTTTTCTGGTAGCAAGCACTTCTGTGTTTGGTGAGATGTTTAAGTATTGTCTTTACCATCAGTTGTAGAGAGTAACTAGTAGCCTTAGCAATAGCCTGTGATATTTGGAAGTTTCCATAGGACACCTTTGGTCAATGATCAACAAGATATAACCCATTCCTGGCACTGGCTGTTTTATTTGAAAACAAAAGATGTCAGTTGGGGCATTGTCTCTGCTATTATTTAGCTACTTGATTTAGATTACTTTCATATATATATATATATATATGTATGTATGTATGTATGTATGTATGTATTTTAGGAAGTTTATACAGTAATAGGTCTCCTATGGTTTTTCAAATGGCCTTTAGTGTTAGTTGTCCCTCCCATATCCACCCCTTTACTCTCTTCTCCCATAACCTCCCCTATTTAACCCTCCAATTCTAGTTTCCCCTTTGTCTCTCTATAATGCTCTGTTCTATTCCCTTTTATTAGGAAATTCTTAGCTCCCTCCCTTCCCCAGTCCCACACCACGTACCTAACCTCTGTGGTGCTGTAGCATGCACATTGAAAGCTTCAATACTAATATCCACATATAAAAAACACAATATTTATCTTTTGGAGTCTGGGTCATGTTGAGGGAAGGTCTAAAATTGTTTCTGATACATTGAATTCAATGCTGAGGTCTGGTTACCGCCCCTTCTGAGGCATTCTCTTGATTGGTTGATAAAAGTCGCTTATGGCCAATTAGCTGGGCAGAAAGAGTATAGGAAGGCAGGACTTCCTGAGATCAGAGCAGGAACTCTGCACAAACAGAGACTCTCTTTTTTTCTGCCGGGAGACACAGAAGGAGACAGACATCTGGAGAAGGCTGGAAGGTACTCGCAGGCACATGGTGGTTTGGGATTAGGTGATCTGATCCAGGTTAACATAGAGTAGCTAATTGAGTGTCTGCCCAGCTAAGGGCTAAGCATTAAAACATTAAAGGTCTTGGTGTGTTTAATTATTGGGGAAAAGACTGTGGCGGCTTATAGGCCCTCAGTCCAAGCAGTCCCGGGCCGTTGAACTTCCAGAGTCTCAGACTCCCCTTGAGCCTAGGCGAATCTCCCGCCAAGCTGCTGGTAATTCTACAGGCCTAATATAACAACTTATATTAATTAACAGAGTTTAGGTTACAGGTGGTGTAGGCCACCCTTGGTCCCGGGGCTCTTTTTCCAGGATAAGTTAGGCAAACAGTTAAGGCACTCTGGCCAGGCTGCCTGCTCCTCTGCCAAGCCGCCAGCTACTCCGCCGGCCTAATCTTACAGTTTATACTTAACAATAACTACATTAATTAATTAATTTGCACTTTTCAGGGTCACCTAACTGTAGATTTTTTTCCTGACTCCATCCATTTTCCAGTGAATTTCATAATTTCATTTTTCTTACAGTTTAATGATATTCTGTAGTGTAAATGTGCCACACTGTCATCATCCATCCATCAGTTAGTGGACATTTGTTTCCAGTTGCTGCCTGTTATAAAAGGAGAAACAATGAACATGGATGAGCACATGCCTCTGTAGTAAGATGTAGAGACCTTTGGGTATATGCCCAAGTGTGGTATAGCTGAGTCTTGACATAGCTCTAGTCTCAGTTTCCCAAAGAACCACCACACTGACCTCCATAGTGGCTGTCAAGCCTGCACTCCCACCAGCAATGGATGAATGTTCCCCTTTCCCCACATCCTTGCTGACATGTGCTTTCATCTATTTTATTAATATTTTCCATTCTTACTGGTGTAAGATCAAATCTCCCTGAGACTAGATAGACCATGGGCCTAGGGAAAATTTTCAGTCATTTCAGTTTCAATTTTTGAGAAATCTGTTTAGTTCTGTACCCATTTTTAATTGGGTTGTTTTCTTGATGTTCAGTTTTTAAAAATTCTTTATATATTGTACATATTAACTCTGTATCAGATGTAGAATTGTAAAAAACCTTTTCTCATCCCATAGGCTGCTACTTTGCCCTACTGATAGTAAACTTTGTCATCTAGAAGCCTTTTGCCTTCATGAGGTCTCCTTAGTGCCTGCACTATCAGTGTCCTGTTCAGAAAGTCCTTTCTGTGCAGAAGAGTTCAAGTCTATTTCTCAATTTGTCTTCTGTCACATACAGAACATCTCACCTTATGTTGAAGTCATTGATCCATATAGAGTTGAGTTTTGTACAGGGTGGTAATTATGGATCTATTTTCATTCTTCTATATATACTAATTCAGTTTGACTAGGACTGTTTGTTGGAGATGCCGACTGTTCTCCTGTGTGCACTTGTTTCTTTCTTTGTCAAAAACTAGATGCTGATGTTTGGACCTATGTCTGGCTTTTCAATTTGAATATCATTCATCAATGTGTCTGTTGTTAGACAAATATGATATGTTTTATTACTATAGCTATGTAGTACAATTTCCATAAGTTCTTTTATTATATGTATTGTTTTAATTATCTTGGTGTGTGTGTGTGTGTGTGTGTGTGTTTCTATATGAAGCTGAAATTTTTTTCAGTTTCTGTAAAAATTTTTTTTCAGTTTCTGTTGGAATTTTGATAGGGATTGTATTGCATCTGTCAATTGCTTTTGTTACGATGACCATTTTTACAATATTAATTCTAATGATCCATGAGCATGAGAAATCTTTCCATCTTCTAGTATCTTCTTCAATATCTTAAAGTTTTATTATACAAGTCTTCCACTTGCTTGATTAAAGTTACTCCAAGATATTTTATAGATTTGAGGCTATTGTCAAAAGTGTTATTTCCCTGATTTCTTTCCCAGTTTGTTTGTCATTTGTGTATAGGAGGGTTACTGATATTTGTGAATTAATTTTGTACTCAGCTACTCTGCTAAAAATGTTCCAGGAGTTGTTGAAGTTTCCTGGTGGAATTTTTAGGGTCACTTATATACACTATCATATCAAGTGAAAATATTTTGACTTATTCCTTTCCAAATTGTATCCCTTTGGTCTTCTTCTCTTGTTTGGTTACTTAAAGTGTTTATCAGCTGTAGAAGTTTCCTAGTGGAGTTTTTAATGATCTTTTCTGTATCAAAACATACCATCTCCAAATAAAGATACTTTGACTTTTTTTCTTCTCCATTTGTATACCCTAGATCTCCTTTTGTATTATTGCTCTAGCTAAGACTTCAAATACTATATTGAATGGGTATGGAGGGAGTGGATATCCTTGTTGTGTTCCTTATTTTAATGGAAATTCTCCGAATTTCTCTGTTTAGGCTGATGTTGGCCTTGGGCTTGCTATAAATTGACTTTATTGTGGTGCTGCATGTACCTTGAATCCCTAGTCTCTCCAGGATTTTTATCATGAAGGAATGCTGGGTTTTGTCAAAGACCTTTTCTGCATCTAATGAGATGATCATGTGATTTACATCTTTCATTTTGTTTATATGGTAGATTTACATTTGTTGAAACATTTCTGGATATATGGGATGAAGCCAACTTGATCATGGTGTATAACCTTTTTTTTTTTTTTTTTTTTGCAAAATTCTGTGACAGATTTTTGGTCAAGTTGTTTCCATTAAAAAGTACTGATTTTGAAAACTAATAACTTAAAACTTCCACCCACACAAAAAAAAAAATGGTCCACAAAACATTCTCCTTTCCTTCTGAAGGTTTTACAATTCATTGTTATCATTAATCGGTCTTTTACTATTGAATTTAAATGGCCAATTGAGACAAACAGTTCTGAGACCCTTCTTACACCACTGATTAAGACTGGGGTGGCAGGTGTTAGGGATAATACTCATTTAGCCTTCTGAGCTTTCTAGGCAGACTTGGTGACTTTGCCAGCTCCAGCAACTTTCTTGTCCACAGCTTTGATGACACCCACAGCAACTGTCTGCCACATGTCACGAGCAGCAAAACAACCCAGTGGAGGAGAGTCAGAGATGCTCTCAACACACGTGGACTTGCCAGGGGCCATATCAACAATGGCTACATCACCAGACTCCAAGAATTTAGAGCCATCTTCCAGCTTCTTACAGAACGTTCCCCTTTCCCGCATCTGACGTCTTTAATGGACACATTCTTTACATTGAAGCCCACATTGTCCTCAGAAGAGCTTCACTCAATGCTTCATGGTGCATTTCAACAGACTTGACTTCTGTTGTGACATTGACTGGAACAAAGGTAACCACCATGACAGGTTTGAGGACACCAGTCTCTACTTGGCCCACAGGAACAGTACCGATACCACCAATTTTATAGACATCCTGGAGGGGCAGACACAGAGGTTTGTCAGCTGGACGAGTTGGTGGCAGGACACAAAAGCTTCCAGCAGTGTGGTGTCACTGGCACTGCCATCTTTGTGGGTGACTCTCCATCCCTTGAATCAAGACATATTAGCACTTGGCTCCAGCATGTTGTCACCATTCCAACCAGAAATTGGCACAAATGCTACTGTGTCAGGGTTGTAGCCAATTTTCTTAATGTAGTGTGTTCTGGGATTCAGTTTGCAAAAATTTGTTGAGAATTTTTATATCTATGTTTAAAGGGGTATTGATCTATAATTTGTTTTTTTGTTAGATGTTTGTACAGTGTTGTTATCAGAGTAATAGTGGCCTTGTAAAATAAATTAGGAGATTTTCTACCAGTTTCTGTTTTGTGGAACAATTTGAGAAATATTGACAATAATTCCTCTTTGAAAGTCTGGTAGAATTTTGTGCTGAATCCATCTGATGCTGAGCTTGCTTGCTTACTTGCTTACTTTACTTATTTAGGATGGGGGACTTTTAAAAAAAAGATTTGCTTATTATTTATGCATATGAGTGCTCTATTTGCATGTATGTCTGTATGTCAGAAGAGGGCATCAGGTTCCATTATAGATGGTTGTGAGTCACATGTGGTGCTAGGAATTGAAATCAGGACCCCTGGAAGAGCACCTACTGCTCTTAACCTCTAAGCCATCTCTCCAGCCCTGGCTGGGAGACTTTTAATTACTACTTCTATTTCTCTAGCAGTTATGTGTCTGTTTATATTGCTTCCTTTGTCTTGATTTAAACTTGGTAGGTTGTATATATTAGAAATTCATCCATTTCTTTTGAGTGTTCCAGTTTGGTGGAATAGAGATTTGTTTAAAACTATTTCCTATTATTCTCTGGATTTACTTGGTGTCTGTTGTGATGTCCCCTTTTCTGTCTCTAATTTTATTAATTTGGGGCCTCTCTGCCTCATCTTTGAAAACTTCTTTCACAAAAGGAAGGCATAAGATTTCTTTTTGGGGACAGAATAAAACTACACAAGATGCTTTAAATTTCCTTTATATACCACATCTTGGTGAGACAATGGACACGCATATTCTCATTTTGTCCTCATGCAACCATCCTAAATAAATGATATTATCATTTTGATAACTTGCATGTCCCCTCTGTCTTGGGGTTTGAGAGGAGGAGCAGAAGAGCCAGCTGTTCTCCAACACCTGATTCCTTTTCCCTGCCTCATGCTGTCTGCCTGCCACCTAGTTTTTCATCTTGGATATCTCATCTGTCCTATCTAGCCCTTTTCTCTGCTCTCTCTCTCACAAAGCTGGGTCAATAAAAGGAGAGGAAAGCCCAGTGATTCAGTCCTGGCTATTCATATCATACTAGTGATTTTTGTCAGTATTTCTACTCTCTCCATCCAGATAACCAGCCTCAGATTTTCTGTTTGCATTCTCAGCTACTAGTTGCTTTTTATTGGATAGCTCTTAATTGGAAAATCATGCTCTAATTAAGATATGTTTATTGAACATTTACTATATCAATGTAGAAGGCTAAATAATATGAGAAAGACATTCTGGTTTCAAAATCAAATCTGCCCTGTCCTCTTTTTGAGGCAATGTCTTTCATGTGTAGTTCTTGGCTGACCTAAAACTCAGTATCCTGCTGAGCCTCCTGAGTGAGTACTGGGATTCCAACCCTGTAATACTATACAGGGCCAAAGTAAATTTTCCTAAAGGGATTTGGAAACACCAAATCTTGCTGTAATTTTCCATTGAAAAGTGTGAATTCTTCCCAGGGAAACTGGACTTTTGTTCATCATGGCTCAATTGTACTGTACCATTGCCAACTCCTGTGTTTTATGCACTTTATCTAAAGAGAAGGTCCAGTGGTTTCCCCTGCTTCCTTCTCACTTTGTCTGCAAATTAAGTTCCAGGTGTTCACTTAATGGATAATTATGTAATGCTAAAAACACATCTTTTAGCATCCAATTAAAGTTGTTTATACCATATTAAAAAAGGACCCATCATTAAGATGAATGTCTTTCATTTGGTCTGGATTATAGCTTTCTGTTAAAACAGGTACAACTTATTTACAGGAAAAACAAACTCAAGCTTTAAGGAAAGAGGTGCAATGAATCACTTCCCAGCAGACTGAACAACTCACTGAATCACACGGGGGAGGACTTAGGCTAGCTTGGAACAAGGCGCAGGTGTTGTCTGTTCCTCATACTTGGTCAGTGTGAGTTGTCTCTAGGTTAACAGGAACTTAATGCCTCTTTTACTAGATATTTTGGGATTACGTTCCAACCTGAGGATTAAAAATGAGGAAAGATTAACCAGCAAGATGAAACGAGATGCTTAGTGAGCACAGAAGCAAGCAGTCACCATGCTGCAGTAACCCTTTTGGAAACGTAATATTTTAACTACTTTTCTGAAAATGTAAGTTAAAAAATGCATTTTCATTCTGACTCCTTAATAACAAAGGCATTGTTAGTCACACACTCAACACTTCCTGTTCAAGTCTTGTATCTCCTGAAGCGTAATTGCACTGTGATAAATTATCTGCCATGCCCAGAGTAGACATTAATATGTATCCGTCAATGGAACAATTTAACAAAGGGAGATAAGAGTCAAAATTCAACAAAACCTTGAAGAATGTGATGAGGGTAATTTAAAAGATAATATTACTTTGAAATGTATAGTTCTACAATTGATTAACATAATAAAGGAGAAGCATTGCTTTTTGTTAACATCAACAACTCCTTATAAAATTAGAAGACACATTTTCTGGATATCATGTATTTCTTATTTTTGTAGTCAGGGCACTTTGGGATCACGTTTTGTTTCCATAGGTATAGGATGCTTTTGGAATGCAGAAAGCGATGCTGAGAGAAAGGAGCACATGGGGGAAAAACAACCACTGTAAGATACCTGCTTACTCAGCCCACAGTACTGGAAAGTACCACTGCATAACTCGTGGATGAAGGGAGTAATCAATAAGCTGAAGACATTAAGAAATGACTTAGGGGTTTCTCTGCAGGACAAACTCACAGTTGTTCACCTTCTCTCTGGTTCCCAACTGCCCAGCAATGGTAGTGAGTCTGAACCTTCAGCAAAATAGAAATGGACCAGAGACTTTGTGGTAAGCATTTCTCATCCCATCAGAAACTGTCACACTCCTTCTTAGCTGCCCTTAGGTGTACCCATCACTTCCTTTGCACTGGGAAGGATTTCTTGGCTATGTTATGGCACATGACCTTGAAAATGAATCACTAGGTAATTTTCCCTGTTGAGCATTCCCCCAACATACAGAGGAAGTTGAGAATAATAACTCTTTTGACCCAACTAGCCACCTAGGAAGAGAAGGAACCAGCTGGTGGCTGTAATTTGTGTAGCAGATGCGCTAAGCATTTCTGTGTTCTGATATTACAAGTACTGTGTGTTCAGGGCAGGCAAAACCATGTGCAGCACAAGCCATGGCTGGGTGGCTGCTTTAATGTATGGAAGTGATGATAATTATCACAATCCTAAGTGTTATTGAATAGATGCAGATGTTCGAGGACAACTGACCCTTTCATGTTTCAGGAGCTTGCGGCTGGTGGACACTCAATAGTCACTAAAAATGGAACTGAGACAATAGCTCATTTGCTGTTTCATGCTGATAATGATTAAAGGTGTGGACACATATGGAAGTAAGCAAAGAAAGCAAGCTTTATTAAAGAGAAACAAGGAAAAGGAATTAAGACGTGAAAGAAATTTCATAGAGCTGGGAGGGGTCTCAAGAGAGGGAAAACTGTTGCACTATTTGCCTAGGGCTTTTATAGGCCCCATAGCAGAAACTGGACAAAGACTGAGGTAAGTTCTCTTGCCCCTAGTTCATTCTCTGAGCATATTATAAACAGGGGAGCCCCCACTCTGTGCAAGTGCCCTCAACTCTGTGCAGGTTCCCCTGGCATGGTTGGGGAGATGATCATGTGTTATTTGGAGTGAGGGGCTTGCAACTGAGTTTAGGATCATTTGCTCACACATTATAGATTTCCCAGGACATCAGAGTGTTTTACGACCCGAACCTCCATATTGGATGTGGCTGCCTGTCATGCACCCTTCACTATGGTGGGGTAACAGGTAAGTGCTGGTTGCCTGGTGTCGGTGATAAGCAGCTCAACAAGAGGGCAGGCACCCTTATAATCGGTCTTGTTAGCTCTGTGTGGATCTCCAGGAGTCTAGAGTCGCGTCTCCAGCCTTCCATAGCAACAGAATGAAGTGTACAAGACTGTGCCTGCCACTCTGTGGAGCCTTCTGCAAATGTGCAGTGCGATGCTGTGTACAAGATGCCAAGTTACTCACTGTCCACATGACAAATGAGGTATTAGAGTCCTCATTTTCAGTATGTAGAAAATGTAGTTATGTTTTACAGGACTTACTGACTGGTTGCTGTCAGCGCTTTCAGAAGGTATTTAATATTGTTTCAGTGATATGGAGGAACTCCATTAAGACTTCTCACATGATACAAACTCAAGGATACCTGTAAATGAAAATTTTATTAAACTATATTAATTAACACCTAATAACCTATAAACTAACAATATCTAATACCATTTAAACACTCCTACTTTAACTCTTTTGAAAGGATGTTAAGATTCTCTAGCGCAGATCCATTTGGGCAACTTGGTCAGCCTTCTATCTGTTGGAACACTTCGAACAGCATTTAACAGTCTGGCTCTGACACAGTGATGACAGTCCTATTTCAGCTTAAGTTTGAGGCTTTTTCTTCAGGCTCAGGGCCGAGGGTCACTCACTGGTTCCAGCAGCCAGCCTGCTGCAAGTGGTCAGCTTGGGGATGGCTTCAGTTAGCCGAGACTGTCCATGGACACCTCAGGCTGCCTTTTGAGCTAGCTGGACCCCTTAGGGCAGGTGCTGTACCTCATGGCTTACCCTTAGCTTCGCAAGGCTTGGCACACTTCCGCCTGGCTAGAGGCCTCTAGCTGGTCCCTGGATTCACCAGCAGAGTTCTGTCTCTGCAGTCTCTCAGAGCCGCAGCCTCTGTCTCAGAGGTCTCCTCACAGTCTGTGCGAGCTTCGTGCCTTGCTAGAGTGAGTACCTTAGGCCATCTGCTCCCAGTGCCATCATTGGTCTCTGTGGCTTTTTGTGGCCTTCACAGGCTGGCTCCTGACCAGAGCCCCTTTCTGAGGCTTTTCTGTCAGCACAACCTCAGCTGACATATATGTTCATACCTATGTCTCTCTTCTGGCTTAGGCGTCTATAGTGGTGGTTCCATGTGGGGTGTGTGTGTGTGTGTGTGTGTGTGTGTGTGTGTGTGTGCGCGCGTGCGCGCGTGTCTCACCTTGGGGACTTGACCTCCTGGTTCCTTGGCAGTTCTCAGCTGACCTGCCAAAGCTTTTGGCTACTAATTCTTACTGCTTCAGGGCTGGTGAGGGCTAAGGGCTGGCAGATGGCATGCATAGCTTCTCACTTAGTAGTCTCCTGTGCGCTCTCCTCCCTCTCAGGGCCCTGTCTCTCGGGCTTAAATGGGGTGTGATTCTCATGGTCTTTCGCGGCTTCTGGCCCTTTCTCAAGCTTGTTGATGGCTCTCATAACCTCTTGGCAGTTTCTGCAGCTTTGTAGCCACAACCCTCGGCAAAGCTCTGCTGCTCCTCTTGTACTGTGGCTTCAACTGGGCTCCACCCATTTTGGCTCAGATCTTTCTAGCATTTAAAAGCCCTTTCTCTCAGTTTCCTGGGCTTGACCAATCACATCTATTTGCTCAGGATTATATGCTGCCATGTGCTAGGCCCATCTGCATTCTTAAAGCCTTTACTAATTCACTACAGATATCATTTCAGAAGATCATCCTGTTACAGCGTGGAAAAGGAGGGCACATGGTGGAAATAGAGGTGCACCATTCTAGCAGACTCCATCTTTGAGGGGGCTTGCAGTGACAAAGTCACCCAGGTTTTTCGAACTCCTCCCTCTCCAGAAGCTAGTGGAAAATTGATCACTAGCATGGGCTGTTTTGGATCTCCTATTTGTCCAAGCCCACAGCTCTGTTCTTGGGGATTTGTCTTGTTTGCTTCATGGAAAGGAAAGGTGACACTCCTCACGAGGGCTCAAGAAGCATGTGCTTCTAGCAAGGCTGGGGTCTACATTTCTAATCAGTGGTCTCGAGTCAATAACCACAGCTCTGCCAGACTGAAGGCCACAGTGGATGATGGCTGGCTTGGATGAAACTGAAGTAGTACTAGAACAATGGTCACAGTGGATGACGGCAGAAGAGATCAATGCTTTCACCTTGGTTAATTTTTCTTAGTATTACCCTGGAAAACAATCCCTAACAGTTCTGCAAAACCTCCCTTGAATATTCTCCAACCTACCTTAGCTTCTGGTAAAGGGCCAAATAGTAAATGCTTTGGTGTTTCTGGGTCATTTGATTGCTACAAACTACCTACTCCTTCCTGTCAAGAACAAGAGTAAGAAGAGTCCATGTCTAAGTGACTGGCATGGCTGTCTTCTAGCAAACTTCATTTACAAAGCAGGTGATGGGCTAGGCTGAGCTGAGCTGGCAGTCTGTGGATTTCCAACCCCATGCCTGTCATCTTCAGACAGCAGTTTAAAGATTCTGATGAGCAGTGGGGGCTAATGGAGAACAGCACAGCCCTTCACCACCGGCTCTTTGCCAGGCAGGAGCTGCTACCCATTTTCAGCCAAGGAAACTTCTCTTCGAGTAGACAGACCACGCCATTCATTTGAAAAGGGCTTTCTGTGTTTCAAGCACATTGCACTTTAAAGCTTTAAATTGCTGTAGTGAAGACCTCAGCCTTCAGTTATGCGATAACTTTTCAGTTAGTAGCCATGACACATCTGTTAAATGTGTTTGTGAGAATTTAAAATTTGTCTTCATGAAAATGTTCGGAGTGTCCCTGTATTTGACGGAACTGTTACATAGTTTATAACTTGTCAGATTTAATTTTAAAAATGATTAAACAATAAAAATGGAAATGTCTGAGTATATGCCCTTGAAATCAAGACCATCAATATCACCCAAGAAACCATAAAGTCAAGAATTTCCTATTAGAATATTTTTGGATTATTTTAAGCAAAGGAACCATTTCAAAATCAACCAAGGTAGAGAAAAATCACTTTAATGAAAAATTTACAATGTGTTCCAGATTTTCATTTTATGAACATCTATCACTTTAACAAAGCTGGGGCCTGAGAGATGGCTCAGCAGGCCAAGGGACCTTCCTGTCAAGCCTGGTGGCCTGAATTTCATCTGTATAGCCTACATGTGGAAAGGACTGAACTGACTCTGCACATTGTCCCATGATTTCCTGACACACACTGTGGAGTGTGTGTACCCATGTATACCCACGCAGAGAAAAGAAATAAAGGTAAAAAGGAATTAACTTGCAAAAGGATATATATAGAGTGTATATTCTAAACATATGGAATGATCATGAACATTTGTTGTGTTGTCTCCCATCAGACCCTCACATATGTAATTCTACTTTCCTACACTCCTTCCTTTCCTTTTCTCATATTTTATTTATTTATTTTTTTGGTGGGGAGTTTTCATTATAGAAATTCAGAATCTTCATCCGTTAGTATTGCAGCACGTCTGTCCTTAACCACCCTGATAGGCCACACTATACTTCCCATGATCGGCAAATAGAAAACTGATTCTCACTTTAGCTTTGGTTTTCTTAGTTGTCTCCTTATGCTCACATGTGAGTGTGCACAGCTGCATGTGTCTGTGTTCGCGTGTGTGTGCTGCATGAGAAGCAACGCCTCTTCAGACTGTGCCTTGCAGTCAGCAGCTGGTCTCTTCAGCATCCTGTCCTCTGGGACTGAGAGGGTTTTATCCTTTGTGGTGTTTCAGCTAGTCGAGGTACCTGCTATGCAGGGTAAAGGGAAGACAACTACTAACTACAGTCTGAAATTGTAAGGTGGAGGGAAGATTTCTAGATGTTTAAATTAATAAATTTGTAAAGAATATGATAAACAATTTCAAAGTATTTTTCAGCCTTACAGTGGTCTAAAGTTATTGAAACAAAGAAGGGACCATGATGTGAAATTATCAAGAAACTTTGATCTATTTGTAAGGTGACATAAAACTTTTTCTTTTATTGATTTTGAAACAAGAAAACAAAGATTTATCTTACACTTCAATCAAACTCATAAGGTATTTTTGTTTTCCTTTTGCTTTGAATGGTTCTCCTGGTGCCAACAGCAAACAGCAGTTTTTCTGATTCATTTTCCTGCAGGACAAGACTGGTTTGGAACCAGAATTTAGGCTTGAACTAAAGCAAAAAGAGAAAATATTGTTATTTGTTTGTAGATTGAATTTCTGTCCATGAACAGAAATTCAAAAATCATGTTCAAAATATTTAGTTAATATTTAGAATTAATCTTTAAATATTTAATTAATATTTTGAATTAATGTTTAAGAACATATTAGGGGCTAGAGATTTACCTCTGTAACAGAGTTTCTGGAAGCACTGCAGGGTCCTGGGTTTGATCTTCAACACTGCAAAAACATCCAAAGTCAAAACCATAAGGACCAAAGCTAGCAGACCAAAAGAAAAAAAAAAGAATCAAAACAAAAAGCAAGGAAACATCAAACACAAAACAGAGTGAAATAATGACAAACAAAAACATGAGAGAGAGAGAGGGAGGGAGGGAGGGGAGAGAGAGAGAGAGAGAGAGAGAGAGAGAGAGAGAGAGAGAGAGAGAGAGAATTTAGGTCAAAAGGGAACTATGCAATTGTGCCCTTTGTGATGTCCAGAGGAACCTAGGGCTTCAGAAATGCAGCTGTGTGAGGCAAAGGCTTCCGCTGGTGATGGAGAGTGGGTGGGTTATTATTTAGTCATAATTTAATGGCAGGATTTACTGTGTGTAGAAGGGAAGAGGGAACAAATGTATGAGTTTCTCCCAGTGCAGGGAGTGAGCACAGGACCTCAGAGATGCTAGGAAGTGCTCTGCTACTGGACCAACCCACAGCTTAAAAGAACAAATGTACACAGACATAAGTGTAAATGGAGTGGGTTCTCAGAGCAGGAGTATAGCTTTCTGGAACCAATTGGAGGACATCCCTGGAGTCAGGGAACTGAAGTGGGTTTTGAGGAAAGGTCAGAATTCTGAACAGATGCTGTTCCCATTGCCCAGGGAAGGCAGCCTAAAGAGACTGGAGTTTGTCTTGTTGGTGATGGGTTTTTATCTATGTGCTGTTTGGCAGTGTTGCTAAGGGAAGATTATGATTAGTGATAGAAGAGAGAATCCCATAAAGTTCCAGGAGGGAAGGAGTCAGTTGAACATCAGCAGGACCAATTTAGGACCTCTTTAGTGTCATTGTTCTTGCCTATACTGCACATGTTCCTGCTCCTGCTTCTAAGTTGGGTCAGGGCAGACCCAAGGGGACCAGCCTTAAGAATTCAATTATACAAAAGCACAGTGGTAGTTAGACTTGTTGCTGTGACAAACACTTGAGACAATCAATTTAAAGGAAGAAGACTTCTTCTGCTCTCTGGCTGTCTGGCCACAGTTTGTTTACCTGCAGCTTGGGAGAAGCAAGGATGGGATGGACAGATGAAAGTTGCTCACCCCTGTTACAGCCAAGAGTCAGAGGAAGGGAAGACAGGGAAAGGGCAGTGAAGACACATTATGAAACATGCATCCAGCTATCTACTTCCAATCAGACTCCACTCTCCGCAGTTTCCACCACCTCCCAGTATTCCATTAAGATTTCAAATCCATTTATTTAGTAATCAATCAAGGAAAAGTCTCATGAGCCTATCACTTCCAAGAAGCCTTGGCTCTGAGAAAGGCTGTTTCTAGGGCAGAGCCATTGCAGGAACACCTTATTTGCAAACTAACATTTCTCCTCTTGTTTCCACAAGCCTCTCATACACCTCAAATGCAGGATGCATGCAGTCCACCCACAATGGCCCATGAAGACATCTGTTCAAACACCACTCAGAAGTTCAGTTTCTCCCAAGATTCAGTTTCTTCCAAGATTCAAGGCAAATGCTTAGCCTTCAGCCCCTGCAAAATCAAAAAGAAAAGAAAATACTTCCCACATACAATGACATGGAGTAAACACACTCATTCCAAAACAAAAAAACAGGGGTGTAAAGAGGGGGAGTGGCTCCAAACACAGACAAAACTCACAACCCTGTGTGAGTCCGTATTATTCAATGTTTTCCCTACCTATCTGAAAAACCAGTATCCTGCGAAGAGTACCAAGGTGTCCTTCTGCTCATGCAGTAGTCACCCACCCCCAAACCACTCATGGTCCACGATTATGGACCTTTCTGTGTGTTCTGATGGATAGATATAGGGAAATACTTCTCTAGGTGGCAGTGTGTGGGGAAGGAGCTCTGGAGATCTCTAATCAAATGTTAAGTCTTTCAAATCCACTAAAACTTTTATTCCTTTGAGCCTATGATGGAATCCATGGGGATTTCTGGGTTGACTTCATAGCATCTTTTGTTTTGTTTTAGTGCTAAGTACTTGGATTCTTTTTTAATGGCCTTAAGCTTTTAACAACCACAAATTTCCCGATGCGTCTTATGCCATCTTTTCTTTGCAACTGTTTCAGACCTTTCCAAGTTGCTTTTCATTTACTATTATCACTGTAAAGTGACTAAAAGAAGCCGAGGAAGTATCTGTGTTAACTATTCCTCATTCAGAGGACACATGCTTCAAAATGCATCGAGATCAACTCAGGCACAGGAGATGGCCATTGAGACAGAGCTTTGTTGGCTTGATGAGGGCTTTCAACTGCTCACTAAGCAGGGACCTTCCTTGGGACTCAGTACGCAGCCGAGTCATTTTCCCTTGTTCTTTTCTTACTGCAAACATACTGTCTTGGCATTTTAGGTTCTGTCCCATTTCATATAGAGTTTAGAATTAGTTTGTCAAATGCACAAAATATTCTCCTGTTTTTTTATGGGAATGTGAATAATTTATGTTTTATTTATTTCTGAAGAACTGACATTTTAGTAATATAGAGCCTTCTAATTTATGCATTTAGAGTACCTCTTTATATACTTGTATTTTTAGCCAGAATTTTATAGTTTATCACAAATAGATCATGAGCATTTTTTATTAAATTTATCCTGAAATATTTCATTTTATGTAATGATTTTCATGCGAATGGCATTTAAAATTTAAATTTATAATTTTATATTAGATAAGTGGTTTCACTTTTATTTTTACTTATGTACACATGATTCTGTTTCTTTTTTGTCAGTATTAAAGAGGTCATCATTTTAATTGTATCTTCTAACCCATTACACATATGTATTTATATATTACATATGCATACATCACTTTTTATATCCTTCTTACTAAATTCTCTTGCTTTATCTCAGCATCTTCATCACGAGGCCAGCGTGGCCTGTTTCAGCTCTGGCTGTCATGTGTCTGTGCTTTCTTTTCTGGTCCACTGGCTCTCAGGTGAGTGGCAGCCTCCTTTTCCTCCAGTAGGTCAGATAGATTCAGTCTGAAGCTTATGAAGGGACAGTCACAAATAGCATTTATTGATTGTTCTTGACATGAGTGAGTGATTAACTTCCCCCATAACCTTCTGTAGCCATGAAATCCTAATTTGTCCTGTGCATTCGCAAGATGCCTGCATTTAGATTTCCTAATAAAGCCTCTCGCTCAGAGATTGCTTGTTTCCTAGACACTATTTTGTTCCTTAATCTTAATTCTTTTCATAGTAACTGTGAGTGACAAAGACTTGGCTAGGATTCTTTCCTTTGTTTGCTTGTTTCTTTCTGTCTTTCTTTCTCTCTCTCTATTTCTTTCTTTCTATTTTTTATTTCTTGCAGTTACATCTCAATCACAATCCCCTCCCTACTCCCCTGTCCAGTCCTACCCTCCCACCCTCTTCCCCCTCACACCCCCCATCTGCTTCCTTTGCTTTTTTTTTTTAACTTTAAGGTATATCATTCCCCTCCAACAGGTCCCCCTTTCAGTCCAACAAATGGCTCTTTCTCTTATAACAACAAATACAAAACAACAAAAATAATTAGGCCATGATTATGAAAATTATAAGGCTTAGCATATATTCCTAATGTCCAGTCCATATGTATTTGGCAACTAACTTTAACATTCTACTATGCAACCACCTCCATGAGTTTAAAGTTCTATATCCAACTCAGTTTCCATCCTAACTTGCATCACTATTTTAAAAACATCTTCATAGATCTAGAGCACCCTCTTAATTCCTAAACAACTCAAAATTTAACTATGAGACTATAACTATCTAGTCTTTAACCAAACAGAGACCTGAGAAGGATAAATACATCTGATTATACAGGAAGTGCAGGGCCAGCTGCTTCCAAAACTAAGAAATGACAGACAACTAGCTCCCTGGACAGTTCCCAATTTCTCTCCATACATTAGAACATCAATCTTCAGTCTTTTGGCCCCATTTCTCTCACAGACATTAATTGTAAAGCAGGAATTATGAAGGACTTCCCTACCCTGTCTTGGCAGAGCTAGGGTGTCGACTTACCTGCTTCCACGTTTTGTCCTTTTTGGACAGCATGCTGTCTACAGTTGAAGCAAGGGTTTTTTCCTTGCCAAGTGATAGGCTTGCCACTAATGCAACCATCTCCAATTGGAGATTCTTCAATGCTCATCTTCTACTTGGAATAGAATAGGGGGTGCTGTCAGAAGCTGACATGTCTCGATATCAAAAAAATCTTAAGTTAAGAAAACATCTTTGAATGCCATATTCTACAGATCTCTTGAGGTTTTTGAAGACCACCTATCTATCTCCTTTTATTTGCATAAGCAAATGTTGCTCGTCTCTCTTAGCAACTTGATTTCTGATTAACTTAGAAAATAACTATGATAGACTACCCTAGTACCTAACAAAAGGACATGCTTGGATGACTATTAGTTTGCATTTCTTAATTATCCTAAACAATTTATGACAGTTACTAAAAAAAAGGCCAAACTTCACATTTCATTTTTAAGAGTTACCTAGGTACAATACCTTAAAAAGAGTTAACCTTAATTTTGTATCAATATACAAAGATCAATAGCAATATATCCAAATATAATCTTAATTTTGTATCAATATACAAAGATCAATGCCAATTTAGCCAAGTATAATCTTAATTTTTATCAATATATAAAGATATAAGAGCATATTCAATAATCTGTCCCTTTTTCTTTATCATTCCTATATTATGTCTATATCCCATTGTTTTCTCAAGTCTTTCCCCCCCTACATAGGAGAGAAAGAAGGATACAGGAAAAAAAGAGAGAAATCCCTGGGCCTAACCTCCAAAACCCATTTAACAAAACCATTTAACAACATGTAACTTCTCCCCCTAGATAACAACAAGTATCTATAACCCATCAAATGACCAAAGGGGAGAAAATCACCCACCCTGCCTTCTGGGAATGGGACATCACTCTCTTAAAATTACTTTTTGCTGCTTTGGGACCCAAATCTAGAATATAACATTTAAAGTAAACCTGTTTGGGGCCCAGATAAGAATGGAAACATGGTTAAGCATGTTAATAGAATCATTTGATAGTCAGTCCTCCTTTGCTCATTTTTAAGGTAAGTTTTTCTTTATTTTATGAAAGGAGAGCTGAGCTAAAATCCTCCCAGCCTCAGGGCTCACTATATGGTAGGGAGCTTTCAAGTGTGGTTTTGGGGTGTGATTGATGAAAGATGTGGACTTGTAATTTCTGGAACCTTTACTTCTGATCTCGGCTACTTTCATTCTCCCTTTTCTTTGTTGTGTTTGATCTGCTGACTGGAGTCTTCTCTCAGAGAAGAGTTTGTTCTAGAGGTGTCTGATTTTCAGGTCTGAGATTCTTACATTCCTGACCCCAAGACAGATGTAAGGTGCAAGAGCTCCCTGCACGGCTTGTGTACAGGTGCATTTAGATTTGTGTCCAAAAAATGACCGCGCACAGTGTAATATGTGACACATTAAAGGCGATTGCCATGTTGAGGATGGCACAGAATCCCAGAGGCAAGGTCACTGAGACAATCACTTAATGGAATTTTGCTGGTGGTGGATCTGAGGGTGGGTTAAATGGTGTGCCAACTGTGTGCATGGAGCGTGTGCTCCTTTTCCTACAGATCTGAGGGCTGAGGGGTTGCTGGCAAAGGCAAGGGGGACAGCACCAGCTGCTGCCTTAATCTTTGTTTTCTATATTTTGTGCCAAGCTGTGCTGGGTAAAACCTGTTCATGGTATGGTGTTCTTTTCCTTTGCCCTTGCCACTCTAAGAAGAAAAATTGAATAAGCTATGAATAGCACATCTTAGAGATTGAAAATTCAACCTTTGTTTCCACACTGCCTTCAAATGCGGTACCATGTTGCTTGATATCACACTGTAGGAGGGGTGGGGTGTGTGTGTGTGTGTGTGTGTGTGTGTGTGTGTGTGGTGTAAGCTAGAGATTAACCTCAAATATTTTTCCCTATTTGTGTTTTGAGATGAAGTCTCTCTCTGTCATGGAGTGTGTTGAGTCAGGAGGCATGCTGGCCAGCAAGCCCCAGGGATAAGTCTCCCTCGGCCTCCATCCTGCTGGAGGTACAAGGTGCTACCACACACCCAGCTCTTTATGTGGGTTGTAGGCTAGAACTTGGGTTCTCATGCTTTCATTGTGAGCTTTTCACCAGCTGAAGACATATCCCCAGCCCCAGGATATTATTTAAACTCTTAATATTTACAATTTTATTTCAGTTTTACCCAGTCACCTTTATTTTACTCAAACTTCTATTTTTTTTCCTGAAAATCCTCTGATCAATGCTTAGGGAAACCTGCATAAATAAAATATGCATCAGATCCAAGTGTTAATGTAAATGAAGTTTTAAAAATTCATAAATAAGCCGGGCGGTGGTGGCGCACGCCTTTAATCCCAGCACTTGGGAGGCAGAGGCAGGCGGATCTTTGCGAGTTCGAGGCCAGCCTGGTCTACAAAGTGAGTCCAGGACAGCCAGAGCTGTTAAACAGAGAAACCCTGTCTTGAAAAACCAAAAAAAAAAATTCATAAATATTAAATTATATCAGAAATTTCTGAATACATGCCCTTGATCAAAACCATGAAAGCATGTCTGTTTGGACATAATTGTACCACATGTTGAGCCCATTCACTATTTATAAGTAATTTTTAAAATTTATAAATGTTCTGATCATTTGATACAAACAAGAGAGTTCTATAGAAGACTCAAGAGGTATATTGGTTGTTTCCCTTGTTGCTGTGACAAAATACTTGACTAGAAGCAATGCAGGAGAGAAAGGATTTATTTCACCCTACAATTCAGGGCACAGTGCGCTGCCATGTTGAGGAAGTCATGGTAGTGGGAACACAAGGTGGCTTTTCCACTGTGTTCACAGTGAGACAACAAAGAGAGTTGAATTTTGGGGCCCAGCTAACGACCTCCTTTTTCTGGCATTCTGGACCCCAACTCAGAGAATGGTTCCACACAGTGAGGGTGGGTCTCCTGACCTCCCTCAGCTTATTCTAGACAATCCCTCACAGCCATGCTGGCCTTCATAGTCTTGATTGTGCCAAGTTGACAATCAATGTGAACCATCCACGGAGGTGTTTTTGTGAGGGTCAGAAAACAGTATATTCAGAAGCACCTCTGCCAAGCCTGTGAGTGATTCCACGTGTTTTGTATTAGAAATGTCTAGAGTTTTGTGGATGAGTCCTCAGTCCATGAGTTCCTGTGTATAGTTTACAAAACTTGACATAACACTACATAGTAATATTGTTGTCTGGAAAACTTGTTATAGATGGGCAGGCATCCAATCTATCATCCGAGCAAAGGCACATTTGAGAGCAAAATGAAGGTCAGTTTAAATAACCCTGCACAGAGAGAGGAGGGCTCAGGAGCTTGGTAAGCTAGCCAGCTTGGTCTCCATGGTCTATGCTTAGGTTTTGGGTTTGGGATTCCACTGCTGATCACTACCACCTGAGTACATTATGCTGGCCTCATAATTACAGTCTGAGTTGGTCTCAGCTCTTCAAACCTGTTGCTTGCCTATCTCTGCCTCTGAGTCTGAAAGCATAGAATGCCACTTTAAGAGTCCCCTCTCTTAGAAAATACTTTAACTTTGTCTTTCATCTTTGTTGTTTGTTGCTGGGGCCCACGTCCAGGACCCTTGGGAGTGGGGATGAGCTGGCATAGCATTAACGACCCAGACTCCGGGGCCTCCAGTAAGTGGCAAAAGCAGACCTGATTATTTCAGGAAGAGGGTGCCCCTTTCATAACCTCTGCTGAACTGCAGACTGCTGTGGCTCTTCCTCGTTGGCTCATGTCTCATTACCCAGTGTGGCGTCATCAGTCTCCAGGCAGATCAGCCAGGTCCAGGAAGGTCTCAGGCCAGGCATATCTGGGCATGCCCAGCGAAGGTGTCAGGCCAGCTGCATGTGGAAGCCCAGCCACTCATGCACTGTTTAGTAACAGGCCTTGTTTCTACCCAATGGCAGACCTTGTTCCTCCTACATATTCACCCTTTTGTTTTTATTTTTATTTTATTTTTTTGGTAACTCAGTGAGAACCAGAGTTCTTATGTTCTGATTTTGTTGACCCCACCTCAAGACCCCCAGTATAACAGACTGTGCCTGTCTTAGTTTGACCTGCTTGCTGGACAGGTTCTTACCCTTCATTGACCATTGACTACCAGTCCTCAAAGGGTGGCATCCCTGGAAAGTGCATAGGGTGTGTAGGGCATTAATCAGAGGCTTCACAGGTCTCTGTGAGTCAGGCCTGTATCACCTCTTTATGGGTGGGCTGTGATCTGGGTGTTCCAGAGCCATGAGCTCCTGCAGGGTAGTTTTGTTGATGGATTGTCATTGGGCGATGTGCTGTATAAGACACTTAAGCAGAATGATTAATATGACCATGGTTGTTTTTCAAGTGCCCCATGTAGTCCAGTTCTCCATCCCTTAATTTTAGATATCAGTCTTTATATTTCTACCCAGTGAGTTTTACTCTTGTCAAATGAGAGTTTGACGGCTTTACTCTTGTTGAATGTTATACATTGCATTTCCTCAAACCTACTTTTTTCCAAAATTTTTTAATCTGTTTCCCAAGCACAGGTGAATGCTTATTTTTTATGGAATATGTCCCAGACCCCTTTTCCTGACCCAGAGTCTCATAGTTTTGAGCCTTGTAAAACTCCACTTGTCACGGGTTCTTTCAGAGCCCTGCTGTTGACCTCTGCTGTTCCAAATACACCATCAAACTTTACTGTGGGCTGCTCTATGCTCCTGACCCCCATGCAGCACTTGGCCATTTTCATGAGCCCTCCCCTCATCTCTGACTGTGGCCATATGACCACATAAAGGAATTGGCTAAGTCCTGCCCTCAGATCTAGGACTGACCCCAGGGACTGGAGTAGTCAGAGCCTCAGACTCATGCGGATGATTAACTGGTAAAGCCACTGTCTATGTCTTCAAGGACAGTATGTCACAGCTACAGGGTCCTCACTGAGCTTTCACAGCTTTGGAAAATGACAGCAAATTTATTGGTTTCAAGTGTCATTAGTGATGGGGCTGGTAATGTTAGGTAAAGCTTGCTGAAAATAAATCTATGCTCTCATTCACCAAAGGCTCACACTGAACCCTGACAAGTGAATATTGACCCTAAACACACCTGTGGTCTTTCCTTTGTATTTTAAAAATTAATGTTTAAAACTTAATTTTCAGAGTAATATAACTGAAAATGTTTTCTTATACTATTTTCATACCTTTTTTTGTTGTGGTTGATTCTCCCTCACCTCTGCAACCCATCCTCTCTGTTATCCTCCTGCCCCCTTTCCTGTTTTGCCCCCTCTATTCCCTCTTGCACTTTAATATCTCAACTTTCTATTGTTTTTTCCTCTTTCTATTGTGTCTTTCTAATTTTCTGGCCATTATCCACATTTACACACATACACACCACTACCACCACCACCACCACCACCAACCAGATGCCAGAACCCACATATGAGAGAGAGAGAGAGAGAGAGAGAGAGAGAGAGAGAGAGAGAGAATAACATTTGTCTTTCTGAGTCTAGGTTACCTTACTTAATGTAATATTTTTCAGTTCCATACACCCTCCTGCAAATTTCCAAATTTTAGTTTTCTTTCCCACTGAATGAAATTCCACTGTGTAAAAAACACACATGTTCACTATTCAATTCATCACTGGTGGACATCCAATTTGGTTCTGCTTCATTGATATTTTGAAAAGATCAGCAATGAATGTGAATATACAAATATCTCTGCAACAAGTTGTAGAGTCTTTTGGGTAGATTCTCAGGAAAGTAGAGTCCTTTGGGCAGATGCTCAGGACTGGTATAGCTGGTCACCAGGTACTTAACCAGTATTTTTTGTACCTGCCATTCACCACAGATTTCTATTCAAGGCCCTTGCTCTCTCCTAGTGACTATGCCCTCCTATCACATCCCTCTGTAAGATTGCAAATGACCTCATATCCCCTTTCTTGTGCTATTGTAATTCTACCTTATTTCTACTATGTACCCTCTTATTCCTTCTTGATTGGATGATGAATAATGAGCTTCAAGCTCATTACCTACAGACATCTTTGTTACCTTTGCATCCTCCAAGCTTGCCAGGAAACATCTAGGTTCCCTTCCCATGGGGTTCTGCAGCCTTCATGGCTTCCTCTGGACGTTACCTCTTGTAATAATCTGCCTACTGTTATGATCTGCTTTTCTGTTCATCTAGAGTGGGAGACATTCTTCTACCTTCAAGACATAAAAATTAAGGTCCTCCATCAGAAACATTAATAAAGTAATCATGTCCAAAAGAGGCAGAGGAAGATTTGTGCAACAAAAAATACAAATTCTTTTCTGTTCAAACTATAAATCGGAGTGCTGATGTCTAAGTTCTCTGTCACATGTGCAGAAATACTTCTATCCCAGTACAAACCAAAGCTTTATTACAATGGTGACCCCATGTTCTTTCAGAATTGCAGTTGCATTTGGACTCTGGAGTTATTGTAACAGGAATACTTATGTTCTGTGATTCAAAAGGGAGAGCATCTTTGGTCAACACATCTCACCTGAAGTTTTACCACAGGTAAGGAGGACATATTTTTCAAAAGGAATGCAAATCCTCTGGGTTTCATAGTGATTCTGCCTTAGAACCAATGTGCATATCGTTTAGTGTTCTGGTGTGTTGCGTCCCCCCTTGACCAGCAAGGAATGACGCAACTCACAAAACTCTTCTCCAGCAGTTTATTCAGGTCCCTTGAAAACAGTCTTCCGAATAATGGGGCAGACCCAACCCACAGGCTAAATACTAAATGAACAGCCAGTCAAGTAAAGCCAAGTGGTGCTATCTTAGAGGCCTACGTATGCGGAAGCAAGCCAGATCAGCGGTCTATGCCAAATATGAACTTATTATCATAGAGAGCGCTCACCGTCGGGCTGATGGAAGGCGGAGACCAGCGCCATCTTTAGGGCGTGGCACTTCGCAGCTCTCTACAGTTCCTCCTTTTTTATTTTTTCTAAAATTGGTAAAAGTCCCTGGAAAGGCTTCGTTATCCCTCTATCTGGGGATCTCACGGTGGGCCTGAGCCTGTAGGAGGGCGATGCTCAAACTCTTACCCGTCTCTGGGTCAGCCTCCCCACTCGGGACTGCCCTGTCTTAGGTGGCCGAGACTTACCCGTCAACTCCGTCACTGACTTGCCAGACCCTAATATCCGTGGAACGAATACCTCAGTGGGCAGGGACTATGCTTAGTGAAGATTTACTTCACGGCAGCAAGCCATGCCTGAGGGGACTGGCCCGCGTCAATGGCCACAAGGGCTTGTATAATTATGGCTGCATTATGCTTTTGTGTGGCTCTCATTTTGTAGATGCACCATAGGCAAACCAGAGAGGCTAGCATCATTAGTATCGCCAAAGAGCCTACACCTGCCCACTCCTTAAGATGATCCATAGCCGTCTGTATCCAAGAAGTCAAGCCAGTAGCCAGGCTCAGATCCACCCGAGTGGAGTTGATGTGGATGATTGTCGCTCTCAGCTCTCTCATCAAATTTTCAAATTCAGCTGACCAATCCTGTAAGAGGAACTTTGACAATTGTCTAGACAAATTAGCAGCCTTTGTATAATTTTGATATTGTACGGAAGTAACACACAAACCTTGCAATTTCCACTCACACCCCAATTGTGCTAGTTGCCAAAGAGAATCAATCTGTTCTTGTATTAAATCTATGCATTGATTAACTATCATAAGACCTCCTTTGAGATGAGAATTCATAGAGGTCTGAGTATCCAATGCCTGTGCCACAGTGGCTGAGATGTTATTCAGGG
>CAJQZJ010004760.1:9513020-9538377 GCA_907164525.1 Lophiomys imhausi
TTGCCCAGTCATCTACAGTGCCACACAAAATCTTAATTTGATAACTGGAATAAGGCACTATTATACTGGCAGGAGCAACTCCAAAAGACTACAAGCATTGTTGGATACCATTCAAGGCTAAAGCAGCAAGTGCAGTGGGATAATGTTCTATTCTGTTCTTACTTGTGTCCACATCCCCGGGCAGAAAGATCTCCTACTTTCAGGGACTGAACTGGCTGCTCTGTCTGAGTGGCTTCTGGATATGGGGGAGGAGTTGAAGGCGCCATGGCAACGGCTTTGTTTACACCAGCTGCCACCCGCGTGGCTGAAGACGCTGTAACAACGACTCCACCCACTCCGACTGCCGCTGACGTGTCAGGCGCCATGGCAACAGCTCCACCCATACCAGCACAGGCGGCCCCGGACCTGAGGGCTCTATCCGGGTGCAGTCAGAACTCTTCCTCAAAGATGACTTCTCCATTTTCTTTGTTAACCTTTTAAGTTCCTCTTTAGACTCTTAGCTATCCTCTTCCAAAGTATCTTTCCCAGATTTGACCAAGCACTCAATTTCTGTGAGGCACTCTCTGCTTTCCTCACCTTGCTCTGCCAGTTGTGTCTTCTACTTGTCCGAATCACGGAACTTTATTGCTCCCTCTCGGAGACCTTATTGCCTCTTTACCGAGGTCCTTATTGCTCCCTCCCGGAGACCTTATTGCCTCTTTACCGAGGTCCTTATTGCTCCCTCCGGAGACCTTATTGCCTCTTTACCGAGGTCCTTATTGCTCCCTCCCAGAGACCTTATAGTTCGCAACTTCCCGCGAAACTTTACCTTTTGTTCGCTATCTCCGCGAAACTTTACCTTTTGTTCGCAATCTCCGCGAAACTTTACTTTGTGTTCACTATCTCCGTGAAACTTTATTGTCCTGATTTATCCCAGGAACTTACCAATGCTTTGCCCCTGACTGCAGGAGTTCTGAGTCTTTTCTGGGTCCCTGTACGGGCCACCACTTTGTCGCGTCCCCCCTTGACCAGCAAGGAATGACGCAACTCACAAAACTCTTCTCCAGCAGTTTATTCAGGTCCCTTGAAAACAGTCTTCCGAATAATGGGGCAGACCCAACCCACAGGCTAAATACTAAATGAACAGCCAGTCAAGTAAAGCCAAGTGGTGCTATCTTAGAGGCCTACGTATGCGGAAGCAAGCCAGATCAACGGTCTATGCCAAATATGAACTTATTATCATAGAGAGCGCTCACCGTCAGGCTGGTGGAAGGCGGAGACCAGCGCCATCTTTAGGGCGCGGCACTTCGCAGCTCTCTACACTGGTGTGATGAAGCTCATAATTCCTTATCTACTCCTGCAAAAGCCAAAAGACCTTTCTTGAGAAATTGAGATTTATATAAAGTTTTACAGTGGACTCTTCCTTGAATTCATACAGTCTGCTTACAGTCTGTGGTCTCTGCAGATTCAACAGTTAATGACAGGGCACCCTCAGCTCTGCTGAGATACTATCTAATGCGAAAAATACTCTTAATTGCAAAACACATCAGGCCCCAAGTGATTGAGTAATTAGAATGTGGACCTTAATTTTCTATATTATACATTGAATATCTCAAAATTATGGGATGATACTAGATAGAAAATGATAGAGACAATCTACCTTCCAGAATCATTTTATTGCATAAATGCTTTAGTTTAGAAAAAAATTACTCAACTGTATTCCTAAGTTGTTTTAATTTTATTTTTTAAAATAATATCTTTTGTAAAAGACTCTGTCCTTATAGTATAGGATATCTATACTACAACCAATGCACCAAAGGGAACATGGACATAGACTTTTTTGTTTGTTTGTTTTCTCTCCCTATCCATGAGACACTTTTTCCTGGTGATACCGCCTTGTAGGCCCCCAGTGTATGAGAAGGCTCTTGGCCCTCATATGACTGCTAAACTAGGGCAGGGGATTGTTATGTAGAGACTTTCCACTCCAGAGGAGTGGGATGGAAGGGTTAGGGGGTAGAGGGTGGGAGGGCAGGACTGGGAAGGGTGGAAAGAGGACACTATAATGGAGATGTAACCTGAAGCAATAAATAAATAAATTTATTAATAAAAATGATTTAAAGAAAATTGGGAAGTAGATATTGACTTTTCCCCCAAGCAGAACAAGCAGTCATTAGGATCTCATGTGTGAAATTAGCTTTATTGTTCATGATTGCTAGTTTAGCTGGGTATTAAACTTTTCACCATAACTATGAAAAGATACCTCCTTCAGTTTATTTTTGTTTTCTTTTACATTTGTAATTGTTTTTTAGAGGAAAAAAGAACTGGGAAAAGATTAACTTGAGAATGAATAGCTCCAGGGCATCATGGAGAATGGTGACTTTGGAATCCAGGTTCTTTGATAAATTCTGAGTAAAATTTGCTATGGTTTTACTATTTATCTCACTGATGGAGAACTCTGGGGTTCTCTGGTAGCTAACACACATCACCTTCTCTATACCCAAAGGGATTTAAGTTGCTTTTATAGAAAGATCAGTTTTTAACCCCTTTTCTTCATATCATTGTGCTTGTTATCTTAAGCAAACTTTTAACTTTCTAGAAGTGACACAAAGAGCTACTGAACAACAATTTCACAGACAGCACCTGAATTATTCCCATCTATGATTAGGCTGAATTCGTTTCTTGAAGACAGTCTTAGGGCAGGTGCTGCTACCTGCCTATTTTACAGATCAAGGAGACAGGTAGCTCCCTAGCGGTAGTTAGTCAGCCAGATTGTTAGAACTGGGGATTCCAAGATCTCAGTGAGAGACTCTGCCTCAAAAGAATCCAAGTGAGGCTGGGGAGATGGCTCAGGGACAAGAGTACTTGGTGCACAAGCATGAGTCTGATCCACAGCACCCTTGTAATGGCCATGAGTGCCTGCCATGGGTGCCTCTGGATGAGACAGAGAGAGTGCTGGGGCTGCTGGACACACAGGCTACCTGAAAAAAATATGAAAAATGAAATGGCCAGCTCAAGGTTCCCTAAAAGACCCTGTATCAAGAAGATAAGCCAGAGGATAACAGAGTGAGGTTCCAATGTTCTCCTCTGGCCTTGCAGGTGCATATAAATGTATGGTAGCCTGCACAGACATGTGCACACACATGATATAACACACACACACACACACACACACACACAAAGTGGACAGTTCCTGAAGAACAACACCCAAGGACCAACTCTAACCTCACACTCATTCCCACAGGAGTGCATGTGCACACACCCACAAGTCTTCTGTAAGGTGCTTCCCACACAGCTGAATCTCCTTTCATCTCATCTTCTTTGTGCTGAGAGTGACTCTCTGGGCACCCTAGAGCCTTCCATGTCCCTTTCCAGCACCAAGTTTCCCCATCACACATGGCATCCTACGCTGAGATGAAATCCTTGCAGACAGCAATTGTCCTAGTAGGAAATAGGGACCAAGTCAGGAGCCACAGCTGTCCAGACTAAATAGTAACAAATAGGACCCTTGCAGGGTGTGAAGAAATATATGCTGAAGGGGACCCTTTACTTAATGTAGCCAGCATGTTTTAAAAAGACAACATTGATTTTGCTTTTGCACAGCGGGAATGCAGACTGATCAAGGCAATAAAGCTGAATTAGCACAACAAAGAACACATGTTGCTGTCACTTTCAGTGTATTTGATTGATAGTAGCTTTATGCTTATTTGGCAGGTATCATATATATTCAAATATTCCTTAACTTTTATATTCAATGCAAATACATTTTCCTGCATCAACTTTTATGAAAATGAGATCAAATAAATACCGAAGGAAATCTGGAGCCATATTAAATCTGCAATCAAGTTAAGCTGCTCAGATTTCAGAAAGCACTATGTGGGGATTCCATTTACATTCTGTTCTCCAGGATGTGGTTGAGGTTCTGAGTGTAAACTGAGCTCGTTCTGGGTGAAGGCCAAGAGCAGGTTAAGAGACCAGGCCTTACTACCAAGCAGAGTATCTGGCAAGTTAGAGTTACATGTTTCCAGAAATGCACATTGCTTACCTTTCGTGGAAATTGACTGCACATCCCATGTACTGTATCTGTGAAGAGGTGGTGAGCCTTCTCCCTTTTTATCCAAAGAATCCACCACAAACATACAGAGTTCTTTTGTTTTACAACTGCAGGTTCTCAAGGGATCCTGGCTAATGTTTGACCTGGCAGGGCAGCATATGCGAGCATACATACTCTCCACCCCAGTATTTATTGAAGTGGAAAAGATTAATTGTTGTAGGAATTAATTATTCTGGGGGTGCTATGCCCCCTTATGCCTTTAATATCGATTAGGGGTTTCTACCCCAGTATAGAGTATTTAGTTCCCAAGTAAATGACACAGAAACATTATTTTTATTAATAAGATTTAGGCCCTAAGCTGGGCAGGTTCTGAACTAATCCTAACATCTTTAAATCCCACATAAATGCCCATCACTTGCCAATCTGATGACTCTGGGGTAGCTTCTGCTCCATTAGCCTACTCTTTGGACAAGTTCCTTTAGGCCATGTGCTCATTGTCCATATTACCCCAAGGTGACTTTCTTCTTCTTCCTCTCCATCTCTCTCCTCCCATCTTGTGGTTCCTCTGAGACCCCAGACACGGGAACCTCAGTCCCAACTAACTCTCTTCTGCCCAGGTATAGGCTGTCAGAAACTTTATTAACCAACCAGAGATAATTGGGGACAAAGTTTACACAGCATCATTTGGTGTAAGTGAGGATGTGCTCCTCTGTACTGCAACCAGATTTTGGGGGCCAGGATTTAGTATTTGAATACACAGCAGCACCAGACCCACCACCCCCAACAATTATTCTTATTTGCCAACTAGGTAGACCAAGGATTACCACATATGAGCTCCTACATTGAATCAATAAAGGAGGAAAAAGCCGTTCTAAATACGAATGCCATCATTTCATGGTCTGGGGACCTACGCTGAATTAAAAGGAAGTGAGCTGAGCATCAGCATTCATCTCTCTCTGCTTCCTGATTGTAGATACAGCATGACAGCTGTCTCTTTCTTCCTTGCCTTCTCCATGGTGATGGATTGTATACTAAAAGTGTGAGCCAAAATAGACTCTTCCTCAAGGGTTATTATTATTTTTTGTCCTAGTAATGCATAAAGTAACTAAGACAACAATCACATTCCATGTTAGGGTATTTTAAGTTATACCATAACTACACTCTGAACTTCCTGTTCTTCATTTGGACATTCATGTCATCAGTTTGCTGATTTTAGCAGGTATTCACTGTGAATCTTTATGCCATAACAATAACTTCACACTGTGCAAGAAAATGTACACTCCCCAGTGGGTCCTTGGGTTTTGTTGTTATTTCTTTTTAATTCCATTGGTTAAAACAAAACAAACTATATACACATGGATTACCTAGCAAAAAAGAAAAACCCATGCAGAATGTCAAGAAAGATATATAAACTGTGTCCACTCACATCAAGAGCCCCACTTGCAGTACCAGTAGCATTTCTAGTCTTTCTGGCTTCTATGATTGGAAGAGCGACAATGGTAATAAGAACTGAGTTCAGAAAGGGAATGGAAATGTGGAAACAGAAAAACCTCGATGACAAAGTAGACTTCATTAGTTCAAGAGGGATGTCATGACTGATGATGTAAGAGAGTGCACAGGGCGGGGTCTGAGCAGGTTTTTGCAGTAACAGTAGGGAAGCGGGATGGCAGAATATCACTAGTGACAGAACAGGGAAGTGAGCTTTTTCTAGATAGTTGTTTTTTAGAACTATGGGGTGGGAGATAAATCTTATATGGCTTATATAACTCAGTCTGGGTAGTCTACAATCAGTGTCTCACATCAGAGGAGCTAAAAATCCTGTAGTGTCTCACTCCACAAGTCCCTATATAGCACTGGAGGCCTGGAGGGCTGCTGGCCCTCAGTCACATTGGAAGCCTGAAGCTGGATCCTAATATCAGTGAAGGAATGCACCATGAGCAATAGCAGTAACAGCCCAGGCCACAGTAAAGATGAACTTACCAGTGAAAGTGAAGACAAGCAAGTAAAAAGCAAAATCTTTCCTCGTGCATCTATCTGTGCTGCCCCGGAAGGTGCCACCTACATTCAGTGTACTTTTCCCAGTTCAAAGAATCTGATCAAGCACATTTCTCATAAATGAGCACAGAGTTGACGTTTAGCTGATTCCAGATCCAGTCAGATTGACAATCAAGATTAATAATCCCAAAGGGGATCAGTCAGTGCAGGTTGAAGTGATCCCCAGTTGCCTAGGAAAGAGGCTTCCCAAGTGGCTTGCACTGAAGGATGCACACCATGCTGACAGGCAGATAAAGTGATCCTGCCCTGTAGAACATAACAGCTTATGACAGAGCCTCATGAGACTCATTAAGAGTTGTTACAGCATCTACGTGGGATGTGCTCTCAACCCAGTTCCACTGCCTGCGCAATGTTACATTACTACCATATGGCCTGGAGAGCCTCTCTTTGTAGAGGATCTGAATGTTCTCTGCTTTTAGAATACCCCATTTACGCATTGGGTAGGGTAACAACACAGAGCCCTGCCTGACTCTAACACAACATGCTTGTCCTGGAAGAAGGTAACCCAGGATCGGACAGTGGGATGTTATTTTGCATGATTTAAAAAGATGCTCATGTCACACAGAGGCTCTTATTTCATAGCTCTATTTATTTACCTGGATTCTGGAAACTCCTCCACTGTTCATCTTTCACTTCTTTGGTTTCTGAAGAATGATAGATCAAGATAAAATCATGCTGGGACCAAGATTTTGGTGCAGCTCAATCCTGATATAACCACAGGCAGTTTTCTTTCAGAAGACAGACGGGAAATGAGGTCAAATCATCTTCAAACTCACCCTTCATTCTTCAAATATATTAATCACAATTTTCTCCAAAAGTGTCTTTTTTGGGCCTGGAAATTTTTTTTTTTTTATATAGTTAAGGACCATGCTGGTTTATTAAAGTGACACTTGTAGATTCTCCTCCAAGATCCATATGGATTTGACAAGGATTATTTTATTCAATTTCCAAGTCACTGAAATGTTCCAAGAAATGAGTAAGTATGATACATAGTAAAACAAAAATTTCTTCAGTTTGGATATAAGTAACAGTAGCAAAATCACAGTTATAAAGCAGCAAAAATAAATAAATAAATACATAACTTTATTGCTGGGGGTCACCACAACATGAGAAACTGTATTAAAGGGTTGCAGCATTAGGAAGGTTGAGAACCACTGGTTTAGGATAATATAAATTAAACCTGTCAAAGATTTAGAGGCTGAAGTTGAAAGTCAAGGGATCATCTGGGTTCCAGAACTCTCTACTAGCTTCTTGTGGCTGCTGGCAATCCTGGTGTTCCTTGGGTTATCATGTTAGCACTCCAGTCTCTGCCCCCATCATCATGATTGTCTTCTCTGGGTCTGGGTTTTGTCTCCTTCTTATGCTGACTTTGTCATTGGTACTAGGGGCCACCATGCCTCTATATGACTTTATCTTGCTTACTACATCTATGAAGATCCTATTCTAAAATAACATTTTTTTTAATAATTTATTTTTTATTTCTTCAAGTTACATCTCAATCACAGGCCTGGAAATTTTTATTCTTCATAATGCAACTAGTTAGTGACAACTTAGTGGAAATGGGGACCTAGTACTGTCCTCTTATGGAAGAGCCACTGTTGTGAAACTGAGTAAGCAGGTCCACACAAGGTGGGTCTTCCCTACTTGAGACTGTCCTTTTATTAGGGAATATTCTAGAGAACTCTGTGGAATGTGTGTGGGAGGGACAGCTGGCTTAGGAAGGGATTTTCATGCCTGGTCACACTAACAGTCAGAATTCCATTTGATTACAAGGATTTCTGTAGAAGTTGCTTTCTGGCCCTGTGAAAGTCCACTTTCCTGGGCAGGTCAATGTCCTGGCCCTGAAGTGCATTGCTGGCTGCAGCCATAGTCATGGTGTTCCTGATGGGGATTGTAGAGAAGGCGCCTTTGTCATTAGGAAAACTTCATTCGTTCATTGTTTCTCCAGAGTTGCTGAGCAGGAAACTCAATGCATTAAACTGTCTGGTGTTACAGTTCTTGTGTGTGTAACAATTAATCTCCAAGAAGACAATGTAATAAGACACAAAGAAAAACTATTTGTGATTTTTATATAAGACATCTCACACATGTATAAAACATTCCCTCACATGAAACTACACACTAACACACTGAACCACACACAACCATATACACTTACAGATGCACACTTGTGGACACACCACATATGTGCACACTTGAGAACATACAAAGCATTTAGTTTTAGGATCGTTTTCTTTCAAACATAATCTATACTGTTGTGTAGCTACTCCCTCCAAATTGAAGTTATAACCTCCTGTAGAGAGGAAGAAAGAAAGAGCCCCCATAAGATTCAGAAAATTCCAAAAATGTACAAGGTTCAGGAAACTCAGAAAGTTATAAGATCCACAAGACTTGTCTCCAAAGTTCTAGTAGGATTAACTGAAACTGCAATTTAATTATCACTTGTATTTATTAATAAGTTTAAACTGTAAGATTAGGCTGGCAGAGCAGCCGGTGGTGGCTTCGTAGAGCAGCAGGCGGCCTGGCTCACCTTAACCAGTTGCCTGATTTGTCTGGGGAAAGAGCCCTGGGACCAAAGGTGGCCTATACCACCTGTAACCTAAACTCTGTTAACTAATATAAGTTGTTATATTAGGCCAGTAGAGTTACCAGACTTGGCAGGAGATTCCCCAGAGTTCACCGGGAGTCTGAGAGTCTGATGGCCCTGGATTGCTTGGACTCACAGCCTATAAGCTGCCAGAGTCCTTTCCCCAATAACTAAATGCACCAAGACCTTTTAATGTTAAATGCTTAACCCTTAGCTGGGCAGATTCTCAATTAGCTACTCTAAGTTAACCTGGATCACCTAATCCCAAACCACCATATGCCTGTTATTACTTTCCAGAGTTCTCAAACACATCTATCTGCTTCCTTGTCTCCCAGCAGAATGAATTAATCCTCAGCTTAAAACAAAGGGTTCCTGTTCTAATCTCAGGAAGTCCCACCTTCCTATACTCTTTCTGCTCAGCTAATTGGCTATTGGTGACTTTTATTAACCAATCAATTGAATGCCTCAGAAGGGGTGGTAACCAGCATTGAAATCAGCCTATCAGAAGTAATGTTATTAGACCTTCCCCAACAATTAACTATTTCTGGGTAAAGGAGATTCTTTAGTGAAGCTGTCTACAAGCTTGGCAGGGAGCTCTGAGAATACAGGATTTTTGAGTGCTCACCTGTGCTGGCAGGATCTTCAATGATGAAGCTGCCCTTGAGTTGCCCTGGTCTCCTGACTCTGCCCCAGCTCTCAGAGCAAAGGGACAGTCCATGAAGCATGTGGCATGGTTCCCTTGGCAGGAACCTGGACACCTTCTGTGGTACTTTCTTCCACCACCTTCAGTTTTGAAAACATCAAACATTACATTTTCTCACTATTGATATGACTTGTGTTTTGATTTTTCTGCAAAACAACTTGTATGTTGTCATTGAACATAGTCTCACCTTGTGAGTACAGCTGGAGATCTTTCCTGGTCCAACTCTTTGTCATAAAATGCTCACCTCTCATACCTTCATCTTGCCTCACAGCAGCACCAGCCCCTTTCTGGACATGACAAACACTGCTGGTGATTTACAGCTGAAACTCATACATCACAATCACCAGATTCCACATCCATCAGAGGTTGACTGCTTTTGGCTATGGACAGTAAGAATACAGACACTCCAAAGCTCAGAGGTCAAGGAAGTCAGAAGTAAAGGGGATTATCAGAACCCTGCTGTGGTTCTCTTGTCCAGCTCAGACAGAGTGTGAGAGCTCTGAGACTGCAGTAACCCTTCCTTTGGTACGCCACATTCTTTACACCCAGAAGATAAAGCCCACAAAGCTTTAAACCCCACAAGTCTTCGCTCACTGTCTTTGCTTTGCAAAGACACCAATGTGTCCCAGAATTCAAGTTCCAGATTTACACAGATACTTTACCCAGAAGATAAAGCCCACAAAGCTTTAAACCCCACAAGTCTTTGCTCACTGTCTTTGCTTTGCAAAGACACCAATGTGTCCCAGAATTCAAGTTCCAGATTTACGCAGATACTGGAGCTCCCAGTGAAAGCTCCATCTTCCCCACATTTTCTGTCTTTAGAGCTATAAGTAGTTCACTTATCCCATTAGCTATGATGCCCATCATGAAAGCAGCTCTAATACCACAGAGAAATTTGAGTGTTCAAAGTTTCCATGGAAACAACGATCCACAGCCCCTTTGGGTGCCTTCCACTTGTGGCATCTATTCATTTGACGCAAGAAGGTTTGTGATGAAGTCAGGTGCCAGGCCTGTAAAGCAGCAACGTTGTCTGCTGTTGGCTGTGGGTGTGCTTCCCAGGGTGGTGAGAAAAGAGAATTCAACTTCTGATTCAGAGTTCTAATGGAAAAGGAAACATACTTAATGACAACTGTATGACCTCTGTCCCTCATTCTAGAAGGCCAGTGGCATTACTGACAGAAAATCTGACTCTACTAACAGGTTGAGTGTGGTTAGTGAGGGGTGACTCTGCTCCTCCTGTGGGAGGAGGGTGAGTGAAGCATTATGATGGTTGGCTCTCCCCCCTGTGGGGAGGAGGTTTTGTAGAGCACTCAGTATCCTTTGTCTGAAGTATTTCTGCCAGAAAATATTCTAGACTTTGATACTCAGTGCGAGCCACAGCAGCCCATGAAACTGGTGCCCTCTTTGTCCTTTCTGAGAAGTTAATTTGAATTGTCTTAAGTCACAGGTGTAAATTATAATGGGTCACAAGATTAAAACAATCTTGTTAATTAGAGCCACCATATTAGATTGAGTTCTCTTAAGGCTCTGAGCCCACTAGTGATAGACAGCCTCCTGTGGGAGCTGGGAACATTCATCATCAGCTTTAGTCACCTTTATTCCAGTTTCCACACAGACACAACTACAACACAGGTTTCTTTAGTCTCTGGAAAAGAAAGATGGATCCTTATTCTCAGGATACCACAGAGAACAAGACATTATTAAAAGTGGAAACCTGTCCCAGAGACCCAACTCTACCAGTTGATAAGTCATCTGACTGTATTCCGCCTCATATATCAAATGGCTTTTGATCTATCAGTAATAGTCTTATATTTGGACTTTATTCTGTTCAAGGTAAAATTCTGAATGTTGTAGGGTAAAGAAAATTAAGTTCTGATGTATGCTTTGAACAATAGTTCGCAATTTGTAACTGATTTCAGGATATAGGCCTATTACCAAAGGCTTAGCAGGCGTAGAACAAGGAAAGGGTCTAATCATCCTGGGTGACACATAGGTGACATGTTGAAATGAGCCCATCTGGAGGGGTGCTTCCTAATCTAACAAGAATGTGCTGCCTTCACAAGTTCTAGAACTTTTTGATTCACACATTCAATTTTGATGTCAACCATGATAATAATTAAATTTTTAAATAAATTTAATTTTTTGAGACATTGTATTAGTAAAATCATAAGCAATGTGCATATTTAGTAAGCAAAGATCTTTGATTTCAGGATAGTTGATAAGTTAATAAAATAACTTAAATGCTGTATTTTGGACAGGGCAGGGCAATTATGTTTATGAACTCACCTCAGATACAGTTACCTGCACAAGATTAAGCCAGTAAGATCAGCCAATAGTCTAATAGGCAGAAGTGGTTGGATTTAGTGGGCTACAAAAGAAAAATGGAGAGGACATGAGTGTGGAAAGGGGACATGTAGCAAGGCGGCTTTCATTATTTTTGTTTTATTATTTATTCTAATTATTTTTACTATATTTAATACCTCTTCTTCCCTTCCACCCTTGTTCCTTCCAACCTCCCAACACTAGGTGGGAGAGAAAGAAAGTTAAAGAGAAAAAGGACAGAGTTCTTTTTGAGCTACTTCCTGCTGATAGGGTTGCTGGGTTCTTTGGGGGCAATACAATCTCAGTAGTCATAATACCCAGAAATTCAAACAAACCAGCAAACAAGGAAACAGCAGCAGGAAGAACCAGCAGCAGTTTAGAGGAACAACCACAGCAAGAAGAGCAGCAACCTCATTCTTCTTTGTAGTACCCCTCTCTATCTTCTTTGAGTCACCGTGTGCCCTTCTCTGTGCCCTGGCTTTTTTGCCTCTCTCAAGTTCTCAGAATTAAACTTGCTCAGCTGGCTAAGCCACACCCCTGCTAGCTCATGAGGCACAGTTAATAGTTTACTCCTGTGGTCCTAACTGAAGCAGCCTCACACTTGGAAATAAACCAAAACATTCTCATAACTGTTTTTTTAACTAAACAAAACTCTACCACAGGGACATGTTGGTGAAATCAGGGGGTGGGAAGGAGAGTTGGGGATGATTACAATCAAGATACATTGTATATATGTATGAAAATGTCAAAGAATAAATAGAAGATATTCTGAAAATAATAACATTTTTGCAAAGAATGTAAAGAACCTGCTAGACAGAGAGGAAGCCTGGGCTTCCTTGGGATCAGAAGTGCCCTAGACACTCCACGTGAATATCAGAGTTGTTTTTGTCATTTCCCTAAAAACAGTCTTGAGCTTTGTTGGCAACAGAAGTGAATATGTAAGTCACCTTGGGCAATGAGGATCTTTTAACTCTGTGTCTTCTCTTCCTGCCCATGCCTTCTGAAACCTGGTGTCACTGAGTATTTGATTTCAGAGTATCTGGATTATATTACAAGGCTACAGTAACTGAAAACTTGTGGTCAAGGCATAATAGAATATACATAGATCAATGGAAGTTTTTTAAAAAGCTAGTGATAACCCCAAATGTTATCATCAACAGTATACTAGTAATACCTGATATTAAGGGAATGGTCTGCTAGTTGACTGGTGTGAGAAATTCGTTATTAGTGTGCAGGAAGATGAAAGTTCAACTTTATCTTACGCTAGTAAAAAAGAATCATTGAAACCCTGACTTAAGTCTATCACAATTATTTTCTAAGTTAATCAGAAATCAAGTTGCTAAGAGACAAGCAACATTTGCTTATCCAAATATAAGGAAATAGATAGGTGGTCTTCAAAAGCCTCAAGAGATCTTTATAACATGGTGTTCAAAGATGTTCTCTTAACTCAAGATTTTTTTTTTGATATTGAGACATGTCAGCTCCTGACAGCACCCCCTATTCTACTCCAAGTAGATGATAAGCATTGAAGAAATTCTAATTGGAGATAGTTGAATTAGTGGCAAGCCTGTCACTTGGCTAGAAAAATCTCTTGCTTCAACTGTAGACAGACTGCTGTCCAAAAAGGACAAAACTTGGAAGCAGGTAAGTTGACAGCCTAGCTCTGCCAAGACAGGGTAGGCAAGTCCTTCATAATTCCTGTTTTACAATTAATGTCTGACAGAGAAATGGGGCCAAAAGGCTGAAGATTGGTGCTGTAATGTATGGAGAGAAATTGGGAACTGTTCAGGCAATCAATTGTATGTCATTTCTTAGATTTGTAAGCTGCTGGCCCTGTACTTCCTGTATAATCAGATATATTTATCCCTCTCAGGTCTCTGATGTGGTTGAAGACTAGGTAGCTATAGTCCCCATAGTTAAATTTTGAGTTGCTTAGGAATCAAGAGGGTGTTCTGGATCTAAGAAGATGTTTTTAAAATAGTGATACAAGTTTAAACGGAAGCTGAGCTGGATATAGATCTTTAATCTCATGGAGATGGTTCCATAGTAGAATGTTAAAGTCAGTTGCCAAATATGTATGGACTGGTCATTGGGAATGTATGCTAAGCCTTATAATTCTCATAATTGTGGTCTAATTATTTTTGTTGTTTGTATTGTGTTTGTTGTTATAAGAGAAAGAGTCATTTGCTGGAATGAAAGGGGGAGCTGTTGGGGGGAAAAGATATACCTTAAATGTAAAAAAAAAAAAAAAAAAAGGAAGTGGATGGAGTAGTGAAGGGGAAGAGGGTGGGAGAATGGGACTGGAGGGGGAAGTAGGGAGGGGATTGTGATTGAGATGTAACTTGAAGAAATAAAAAAAAAACAATATAAAAAAAGACTTTTTAGGAGATCACAGATGAAGCTTCCATTATTCTGGGAATGATCTGTTGGACTTTACACCCAAACCACAGGCTTCAAAAGCCCCAACGAACAGGCAGTGCTTCAACAACCCAAAAGTCAGGTGGGACTGCAGCAGGCAAATCAACGCTGTGCAGTGAGGCAGGCAGCCACCCAAGGCTGGAAGTTGCAGTTTCATGCTTCTCCGTGGAGACCTACAATTTAGAAGAAAATATTGGCAAGCCATGAATTTGATAAGAGTCCTGCATCCAAAATATATATGAAAGTTCTCCATCTGTGATGGTATGTTTTAATGCAGGCTTGCCACAAAGTAGAATCCATGAGAAGGGAGCCTCAACTGAGGACTTGCTCTGGTTGCCTTAATGAATCCTACTCTCACTGTTGGCCATACTTTCTGGTAGCAGCAGTGTTATAAAGGGGCCTGGCAGAGAAAGATTAGTTTATCTTGTCTGTCTAGCCTCCGCCTTCGATATTGAACTAATTTATCCTGCTGTTGCTGATTGATTCATTGATACTAGAACCATCTTTTGTAGGCTTCCATTAAGGGTTCTCTACAAGCTCTTCAGATTTTTGGTGCTATATTGGGACTGCTAATGCACACAGCCTTGTGTACAGGTCACTGATGAGTTCCCAACCTCTCCAGTAGAATCCTGATTATTACACCGGCAAAATGGCACACACACACACACACACACACACACACACACACACACACACACACCAAAACAAACAAGCAAATAAAAACTAACCAAATAAAACCCAAAATAAAAACCCAGTAACCAAATTAAAAAGCATGGAAGTATTTTGAATTTTTTTCCAAAAAAAAAGATACATAAATGCCAACAAGAGTCCAAGAAGATCCTCAACATGCCAATTTGTATTCTAAGCTTTGTATTCCAAACCTCGCTGAAAATCGACTGGCATGCAACACAAGGACACACTTCCAGATGGATTGAGGTGATTTATTATTTCCATGACTTGTCCTCCAGTGAGAGCATGTCTTCTTAGAGTAGATGGTGAACCACAGTAGTGGGCCTCAAACTCCTGGCTTTCTAGTTCTTTAATCCTTAAAAATGTATCCATGGCCTGGGAAGGCAGCATCATGATTAAAGCACTTGCCATGCAAGCCTGGCAAGTGGGTTTGGATGTCTAGAGCCCACATGACAGCAGGTGATCCCGTGTCCCTGTGTTGAGATGAAAGGTGGGGACAGGAGACTCTCTGGAAGGTCATACTCCAGCCAACCTGTGTACTCCATAGTAAACAACAAGAAAGAGTGAAGGAAGGATCAGACAGCAAAGGTTGGTCTCTGACCTACACATGCATGCTGTGGTATACCCACAGTCACACACACACTTACACACACACACACACACACACACACACACACACGAGCAAGATCTCAAAGTCATTGTGCTAATGGGATCTATATCAAAGGTTCTAGAAGAAAGGATTAAATAACATATCTTTGCAGCTGATCATGACAGCTCCTGTAACACACCTCACAATCTACTCTAAGGAGATATGCTCTTACTGGAGGACAAGTTATGGAAGTAATACATCACTTCAATCCATTTGAAAATGCATCCTCTTCCAGCAAGATTTGGAATACAAAGTAGCCATGTTGGGGATCTTGTTAGACACTTGTTGGTTTTTGTGTATCTTCTTTGAAAAAATAATTTTAAAAAATTCAAGCCCTTTTCCTGTCTTTTAATCAGCTTATTGTTTTTGTTTTCTACTGGAGAGAAGCTGAGGCAAGATCATCACCAGTGCAGGACCACCCTGGACTATATAGTGAGTCCCAGAAAAATGTTCAGTTTTGTAAGTGAATTAATAAATGAACTGGTTCTAAGATGACTTGAGAAAAGCAGTAATTTTGTAGTTTTATATTAAGTAAAAAAGCTGCAGCTAATCTACGTTTTCTTTTTTACTTTTTTAAGGTTGAGACATTTTGAAACCCAAACAGACATTTAAATCCACTTCAGAGAATGAAAACTGGAGAGTGAGTGTTTTAGTGTATTGAACTTCCATGTGGACGGTGATAGAGGGGCCCATCTAAAAGGAATGACACCATCATAGAAAGTGCTGTGAGCCCATAGCCCCACTGGGCAGACATATGTCCTTCCAGTTGTGGGATGGTGCAGGACAATTGCGTATTAGCACTTCTCCCCCCAAGAGGATTCGTTTTCCTGGATAAAAGCAATATGACCTCCCTCCACTAAACTGGCCAGGACTGAGAAACAAAGCCTGTTTGAAGCCCTAGTTGCTGAAGCAGGGATTCTGGTTGCTAGGCATGGGCTGTTGCCATGGAGTCTAGGCTGAGGTCTCTCCTAGTTACTCAGTTACATTTCCATCTTCAGTTGACACCACGAGATCACGTCTCACACCAGCCATAGCAGTTTTTCTCTGGACAGAGACCTCTGGTATTTCTGTTTTCTGATTATGTGTTTCCTCTCTCTTTCACTCCAGGACTCTTGGTTAATTAAAAGACAATATTGGGTCACATGGTGGGGGGGATGTCTTTAGCTCAAAATATCAAACTATACATTTAAAATACTGTATTTTCTAAACAATTGACTTCAGAAAATCTCACCATTTTCCTGACAAGTCTATCTGTGTATGTTTTAACACTTATTTTTATTTTATGTTTTTAAGATTTGTTTTTTAGTGACATATTTGGATGTTTGTTTGAGTGTGGATTTGCATGTGAATATAAGTAACTTTGGGAGCCAGGAGATGGCATTGGATTCCCTGGAGCTGAATTACAGTTTGTGGATTGCTCAACATGTGTGCTGGTAACTGAACCCATATCCTCTCCCAGAGCACTGTGTGCTCTTTACCATTTACCACTGAAAATCATCTCTCCAGCACTCTTTTTAATTTTTAAACTGAAGCACAATGTGATGTTTTGTTACATGCCTATATTGTATAGTGTTCAATTCAGGGTAAGCATACTTAGCTCCTTAAATATTTGTTGTGTGTGTGTGTGTGTGTGTGTGTGTGTGTGTGTGTGTGTGTGTTGAAAATATTCAGAAACCTTTCTTTTTTAGCTTTTGGGAAATAATATATTATCCAGTTATCTTAGTATAGTAGCACTCATAGAAATGTACATAAGCCTTTTGAAATGGGATAGAGCTATATTAGACAGTGCTCTCCTAGCTGTTAAGTCTCGTAGAGAAATCCTATTTCTTTCCAATTCTATTTAACTCCTGTTCATTTTCAAATGTAACCTAGCACCCACTGACTGACTAGTCTTTCCCTATTTCCAGCCCTCATTGTGCCCAGTATCTGGTGACTCCATCGTACTGGCATCTGCAATGAAATCAGCACTTTCAGTTTTCACAGGTCAGTGAGACCGTGAGCTGTGTTTCTGTGCACAATGTGTTTCGCTTAACATGGTGACATTTAGTTCTACCTGTGTGGTTGAAAATGATAAGACTGCATTCCTCTTAGGGCTGACTCACATTCCATGATGTATGTATGCATGTACGTGTGTATGCATGCACGTATGCATGTAGGTATGTATGTATGTACATCACCACTCCTTTATCCATTTTTCAGTGGACATGTAGGTTGCTTATGCCACGTAGGTGCTATGCACATTGCTGCACTAAACACAAGGGTGCAACTGTTGCTTCAACATTCTGATTTCATTTCCCTTGGACATATTATTTCCTCTGGATTTCCTTTGCATAACTGGACCTTGTAGTCGTCTCCTTTTTGCTGAAGGACCTCTATACTGTTTTAAATAAAGGCTGTGCTAAGTTATATTCCCAACAACAGTGTGCAAATCTTCATTTCCCCCCCACACAATTGATAGCCATTCAAAATGGAATGAGGAGACATCTCATTGTGGTTTTGACTTGCATTCTGCTGATGCAGGACATTGAACACTTACTCACACACCTGCTAGCCATTTGTACCTGGGGAGGGGGGAGTCTGTCTAGGTTTCTTGCCAATTTTTAACAGGACTCTTGCTATTATTTTTCTATTTGACTGAATTCCTTATAGATTCTGGATAGTAACCCTTTATCAGAAAGTATCTTCACATGTGTTATCTCCTGATCTGTAGGATGGATCTTCATTCCCTTGATCATTTTCTTTGCAGTGTAAAACACTTTTATGTTTTTGATGCAGTTCCATTTGTTATTTTTGCTTTTGTTTCCTGTGCCTTATACATTGAAAACATTTTTCTCATTCTATGTCCTGAAGAATTTTCCTTGTTTTCTTCTAGTAGTTTCATAACCAAAGTCTTTAAGCTTTTTTTTTTTACAGATAACTTGTGTAACTGTTAAAACATACATTCTACTTTCACTCTCACACACATGTATCTCCAACTTCCATAACACTGTTTATTTGTGATGATCATCCCTAATGCAAATTCTAAGTTTGTCAAATACTCAGGTGCCTGGGCTTGTGTGGGTTTGTTTCTAGGCTGTGTGTTTTGGTCCATTTAGCACATATGTATATATTTTAAGCCAGCACCATTCTGCTTTGAGTGCTATGGCTTTGTGTGATGCACGTTGAAACCAGGTGATGAAACACTTCTTTGTTGGTTCTTTTTGTTTAAAATTGTGTTGACTGTTTAGGTTTTCTGTTTGGTTATTTTGTGGTTACTTATGATGTGTATTTTTTTTTCTAGTTGATCATGGTGAATGTTTTCTTTCTTTTCCTTTTTGAAATACTAGGCATTGAATTCTACTCCAAGTAGAAGATAAGCATCGAAAAACCTCCACTGTAAGATCGTTGAATTAGTGGCAAGCCTTTCTCTTGGCATGAAAAAACCCCTTGCACCAACTGCAGACAGACTGCTGTCCAAAAAGGACAAAACTTGGTAGCAGGGAAGTCGACAGCCTAACTCTGCCAAGACAGGGTAGGTAAGTCCTTCATAATCCCTGCTCTACAACAAATGTCTGTCAGAGAAACAGGACCCAAAGCCTGAAGATTGATGCTGGAATGTATGGAGAGAAAATGGGAGCTGTCCAGGTAGTCATTGGTATGTTCTTTCTTAGTTTTGGAAGCTGCAGGCTCTGCACTTCCTATATAAGCAAATATATTTATCCCTCTCAGGTCTCTGAGGTGGTTGAAGAATAGACAGATAGAATCTTATAGTTAAATTTTGAACTGTTTAGGAATCAAGAGGGTGTTATAGATCTAAGAAGATACTCTTAAAAGTGTGTTGCAAGATAGTATGAATGTTGAGTCACATATAGACCTTTAAACTCATGGAGTTGGGTAGATAGTAGAATGTTAAAGTCAGGGGCCAAATAGGTATAAACTGAACATTGGGAAGGTATACTGGGCCAATTTACTCTCATAAATGTGGCATATTTATATCTATTGTTTTGTATAATACTTACTGTTATAAGAGAAGGAACCAGCTGTTGGACTGAAAGGGGAAACTTCTGGAGGGAAGAGGGTGGAAGGGCGGGATAGGAAGGGGGAATAGGGAGGGGTTTGTTACTGAGATGTAACTTGAAGAAAAAAAATAAAGTATTTAAAAAAATAGAATGGAAAAGTAAGAAACAATAATAAAAGATATTAAGCCATGAAAAAAAAAAAAAAAGAAAGTAGTCCTTTTTTTCAAGCTAGGCATTGATTTCACCACTGGGCTGTATCTCCAGCCTTTTAAGGAGGGTTTTATTTTGCTTCAAGGTCTCACACTAAGTTTTTCAGACTGGCCATGAACTTACTCTGTAGCTCAGGCAGGCATTAATCTGCAACCCTACTTCCTCACGTTCCTGAATACCTGGAATTGCAGGCTTGTATCATCAAGTATGATATATTTTTTAAATTTGATGATTGATTTTGTTTGAGTGTATGTGTTTGAGGACATTTTTGTGTATATGGTCATGAAGAATATTGGCTTCCAATCTCCTTTTCAGAAGAATTCCCATTCCAACTTTTTGGAATTATTTGAGAATTATTATTCTGAGACTGTAAGTCACCTTGCTTCCTATCACCACAGGCAAAACCAGTAACTGAATCTTCAAGCTGTGATTTGTTTGGAGAACCAGCAAAATGAGAAGACAGTGCCTTATCACCTAAATATCCATTTACCATTTGATATTTTTTCTTTTATTAAATTTTTATTGAAAAAAGGTTCATATAGTATACTTTGATAATATATTTTCCTTTCCCCAATTCTTTCCAGATCCTTCCCATCTCCTTACCATAGAACTTTATGCTTTTTTTCTCTCTCTATCCCTTTCAAAACAAAAAAAAACAACAGAACCCAAAAAACATGAGAATCCATGTGTGCGCATGTGCACACACACAAACAAACACATCACAAAAACACAAAAATCAAAATCAAAATAAACAATAAAAATGCGAACAACACAAAGAATGCCCAAACAAAGCAAAATAGGATAAAATGTCTACAAAAATGCTCTTGTGTTTGTTTTGTGTTCACCCGATACTCCCAGGCAAGGGACCTACACTGAGGTGTGGTTAATACTTCTAATCAGACTTTATTGGAGAAAAATAATTTTTCCTTTGGTAGCAGGTATCAATTGCAGACAGCTTCTTGAATTGGGGTGGCTTTTAACCAGAGAGTTACATACGAAGAGGAAACAAAGGCGAGTCGGTGGTTCTGCTCTGGTCGAGCCACTGCTGTCTGAGATGAATAGTGCTGCTGTGTTGTCCTGGTCATCTCCATCCAGAATGGGTGGAGAGTCCCATAGACCAGTGCCCCACATCTCACACTTCTCCTGAGCCGGTTCTTTGGATGACATTTAGAATGAAGCTTAACATAGAACAAACAAACCCATAACAAGGTGTGCACAGATTCCTTCCCACACAGCAGAGTGTGTAGAAAAATGCTAATTAAATTGTTTAACAGTATTTATATTATTGTTAATTCATCGGCGGCGGTGTTAATCCTTAACCCACCATTATAAATGAATACACACAGACACCGGGATGGATTTTAACAAACCTTGGCCTGAATTGTGCAATCCTAGCCCATCTAAGCTAGCTCATAATTCTATTACCCAAATATGACCCCATATATACATACATCCCTTTGGACTGCTATTCTCCATGCTATGCCCATGTTCCAGGCCACGTGGAATGATCTTCTTTAATCTACCCCATAGCATGTGTCCTCCTCCTTCCTGCTCCTGGCTTCTCTTTTCAGAGGCTTTTTCCCCCAAGATATTGTTTGTCTCAGAAGCCTGCACCTTAGTCCTGCCTACCTTAGTCTTTGCCCAGTCTCCAGGCCTCAGCATTTATTTAACCAAGCAGAGAAAAAGCAAGTAACAGACAGACCAATTAATTAACATTTAGAATGCTTAACATTACCCCATCAAGAGTGCACCTGTGCGCTTATACTGTAGGGTGTGTAGTGCCCTTATCCAAGTGTTTGGTGGAATTCAGCCAAGCAATTCTTTGACCCTGGACTTTTCTTTGATGGGAGAGTCTCTTTCTACTTACTTACTATTGTGGAGATAGAACCTGTGAGGAGACAGAGAAAACAGCAGGCAGGAACTCCCCACAGATACAGACACAAACACAGACACAGTTGGACTTACTGGGTGCCTTTCTGTATGGAATTACTCTTATATATGTATTTATTTAGGGGGCAGGGGTATGGCATAATTAGAGTCACCTCTTAGAAAGGTCATTTTGGGCAAGTGTTTCAGAAAATGCTTCGAGTAAGTTGAGATTGGAGCTGGGTCATTTCTAAACCTGTTTTATCTGGCCAAAAAGGAAAAAAAAACAGACAAGACAAAGACTTGAGACAGTGTTGGCTATAGATGAAATAATACTTAGCGTGGTAGGCAAATCTAACTTGCAATGAGTTCTCTTCTCAGGCAGTGATTTTTTTGCAGCTTGCTCTGGGTTGTTAGATGGATTGTACTTTTCCCCCTTTCATTATGACCTAAATGACTTTTTCTGATAATCTTGTTCTGTCTGAGAGTGTTGCAATTGGAGTCCCAAATAAAGTAAATTGAAATTTGATGCAACTGTATTTTGAAACTGAAAGAAAATGAATTTGAACCCAAGAGCAAAAGGTCAGTGATCCTCCTCCATATTTTGTGTGTACTGTTTCTGCCATATTGACCAGAGAAAAGTCTGCACAGCCTGTACACGAGAAATTCACAGTGCTTGCTTAGACCTAGACCTTGCCACAAACCTTAATTTTGATTTCCTTCCATTCCCTTTCTTTTGATATAAAGTAAGCTGACATCCAACTCATGGCATTTATCCTGCCTCAGCCTCTAGCATGCTGGGAGAATATGGTGTACCACCACATCTAGCTTGGTGTTTTAATTTCAATCTTAAATGCTGATATAATGTCTCATAGATCCAGAGTCCCATGACAGAGATTCTAGATGCATCATGTCTGGATGTCTTTTGCCTTGACCACTGGGTCTATCATGAGACAGATTCTCCCACAGTACCCAGGACTGCAGTCAAAATTCTGCTTGGGACCAAGGACTCTGACTATAGACAGCCTCCCAGTTGATCATTATGCAATCTGAAATTCCAGAATGCTTTCACCCTGACTGCCTTTCCTCTCCCTTTCCTCTCCTTCTTCATGGTTCTCCAGTTAATAAAGATCTAATAGATGCTGATTTTTCCTAGTCTTGCACTACATTTTCATAAACATGAGTTAAGTTGCCCTGGCTAGTTTTAACTGTCAGTGTGACACAATCTCGAGTTATCTGGGAAGGCAGTCTTAATTAGGAATTATATAAATCCAGTAAATATGTGGGCACGACTGTGAGGGATTGCCTTGAGTGTTGATTGATGTCCTTGCTTTTACTTTCCCCAAGTGACGGACTCCAACCTCTACTTGTAATTCAAATAAACCCTCCCTCCCTATGTTTCTCTTGTCATAGCAATAGAAATGAACCTAACACAAGTCTTATCATTGGACTTTTAAAGTAATGAGGATGCTGTTTATATACTTTACCTGTGGGACAAAAGGAGTTATTTATTGATCCTTTATCTAGTTATTGATTCCCTTACATTGTGATTAAGATTTTGGAGAACTGAAGATCTTTAACCAAACCAAATCTTAAGCCATGGTGAACTTGGACTTAGACTTGGGATCGGAAGACTCTGTTTCAAATTCTGTCTCTACTATGTTCTAAGTGAGCTGGAAGCAAAGCACTCTGGGAGTCTCTATTTATCAGGGAAATGTAATGATAAGATCCATGTCTGAGTTTCTTGTGTATAGTAAAGCATTTGAGATAATATTTGAAGTAAAGGAAATTGTTCAAACAGATGACAGCTAAGAAGGTAACATTTTTCCTGCTCCTATGATTTTGTGCTGAAAACAAAAACAAAGCAAAGCCAATACAAAACAAAAACAAAGTAAACATTGAACAAACAAACAAAACAGGTATTGACTATTTGATAGGATTTAAAACAATCATCTTAAATCTGCCTCATAAATTAAGTATATATTCCATTGGAACAAATGAAAAAAATAGAAAACTTCAGAAAAGAAAAGAAATAGAAGTTTAAAAGATATTTCAAACAGTTGAAAAGCAAAAAAACATGATCAGTAGGACATTAAAATTTAACTAAAATGATGAAAACAAAAGAAAAAGTCACTAAGTGAGCTTAGTCATGGGACTGGGGGAAGACCCACAGTAAAGTGGATTCTTCTGAGCTCTACCACCAATAGGATGGAGAGAACATTTCAGGTTGGGAACCACCGGCCCATAATCCACTGGCCCTGCCTGGTTTGAAGAAATAATCTTCCACAGTAAAGCAGCATAGTATTTCCTGAAAGAGCCAGTTAGTGGATATAAATTACAAGAAGTTATCGGTCTGTTCAATTCAAGATTGGAAACTAGAGTTTAAGAAGGAGCACTGATTGAGGTGGACATAGGCGAGTCAGGAGTGAAGTCATCTGTGCCTACAACAATCAATTCAAGTCTAGTATGAGCTGTGTTGACCCTGTCTCAAAGAATGAACAAACAAAAACCAAAACACACCCCCCAAAAGAGAAAAGCTAAAGAAAAAAGAATTGTAGCTTTGATGGCCAAAGTGGGAACTATGCCTTTGCAAAGTAACACAGAACAACAAACCATGTGTGACAAACCATTGTGCTAGTTTCTTAGTCCCTTTACACCAAAGTGTCACAAATTCATTTGCTCCAGACAGCAAACATCCAACAGTGCTGAAGGATATAAGTCTGACATGAGTCCCATTGGGGTAAAATCAAGATGGCCACACATCTGGATCCATGTTGAAAAGTCTAGGGACCATCAGTCAAGTTTTCTATTTTCTGTGGAGGCTGCGGTGGCCATGGCTCATGGTCATGTTCATATCTTCAAGGTACTGATCGAGACTGAGTCTTCACACTGTAAGACTCAGACCCTTTGTATTGGTAACTTTCTATTGCTGTGATAAAACACCATGGCCAAAAGCAGCTACAAGAAGAGTTTATTTGAGGTCATGGTTCCAGGGAGTCTAGAGTCCATGATAGTACTGAAGGCATGGTGGCAGGAAGCCAGCTGATCACATGTTTATCTATACACAGGAAGCAAAGGGAAAGAGAGAAAAAGAAGGGAGGGATGGAATAAAGGGGGGGGAGGCAGGGTGTTGGAGGAAGTGAAAATGAGGCCAAGCTATAAGCCCTCAAAGCCCTTCCCAGTGACGTACTTCCTAGAGCCAAGGCTCTACCTCCTAAAGGTTCTATTACACCCAAAACATCACCATTGAATGAGGATCAAGTGTTTAGATACATGAGCCTAGGGAGAACATTTCTCATTTAATGTATCAAATCCCTCTACAGTCTTTTTGTCCTAATTTTGAGGAATAACAATGATAGCAACAATTCATCCTCAGGTCAGGACCTCTGTTCTAGGGGAAGCTCTTCCTTAGACTTAATCCCTTCTGGGACCTTAGCCCCTGTGTGTAGGCATTAGAGTGCCCACTTTGGCACTCCCCTAGGAGGTAGAGATTTTAGAAATAACATATCAGTACGTTTTAGAAATGAATACTCTGCCTGCTGGATTTTGGATATGACTGTGTAGTCTTCTGGAGTGAGGACATTCAGAGGGACCATCCTTCGCCATGAATGTTTAAAGCCTATGAACTAATGTTAAAGGCTTTCACATTGGCAGCAAAAATACACTATCATAAAAGAGCTCTTAAGGCAAAGCTCAATGTGCGCAGAAAGCAGGGGAAACACTTGTAGGGGGAGGGGTGTCAATCCAGATGTTCTAGGGAAAAACACTTGTAGGGGGAGGGATGTCAATCCAGATGTTCTAGGGGAAAACACTTGTAGGGGGAGGGGTG
>CAJQZJ010004760.1:9538387-9556273 GCA_907164525.1 Lophiomys imhausi
GGGGTGTCAATCCAGATGTTCTAGGGGAAAACACTTGTAGGGGAGGGGTGTCAATCCAGATGTTCTATCCCATCTATAAGCTGTATCTGACCTCATTTCCAGATCCCTTTCATGACATCCTATATCCAGAGATTCACAGCCCTGCAGTAGCCTGTGGCTTAAAGAAATGACTACCTGGAAAATCATTAAATAATTATCTCCGCTTGTAAGCTTAGGCTGCCTCTCCCAGTAGGAGCTTCTGAGAGCTTCCCTGCCTGACTCATACCAGACTCACTGCTGTCCTTGCCCCACCAGCCTGCTCTAACCACTTTGTTCCACAATATTCTCACTAAATTTCACAGCCTTGGCTGCCCATTCGTCCCATGTGTCTAAGACTCCTAATTTGAGGGTTGCTTTTCTACTGCCTATGGAGCACAGAATTTAAAACAAAAGAACTCTCAGGGCATAATGAAGCAATTTGTAAATGCAGAACCTGTTTTGCTTAGGATCTAAACAAGCTGTGTTTCACATTGAACAGCTCTGTTTTCACCTGCATAACAAGTGACTAAGTTGAATTGACTAAACTTATGGTCAGAATGTTCCAGCTGGGAAAACACCAGGGAGCATCATCCAGCTGAGCCTTTGAAATAGACAGGACTTGTCTTGTGAGGCCAACTAGCTGAGGGGACAGTTGGGCAGAAGGCATCTGGGACTGGTCTACTAACTTCAAATACAAAATAAGTTCTTTTTTTTTTTAAAAAAATTACATTTATTTATTATTTCAAGTTACATCTCCATCACAGCCTCCTCCCTCCACCGCTCTCAGTCCCACATTCCTACCCTCTACCCTCTCTCCCACCTATCCTACTCCCCTGGTGTGAGGTGTCCCCACATATCAGCCCCCCTTGGTTCATCAGTCATTTGAGGGCTAAGAGCTTCCTCTTGCACTGCGGGCCTACATGGTAGCTCTACTAGGGCAAAGTGTCCCACTAACAGATAACAAAGTCCATGTTCCTGTTCCTTCTTAATCTTGCTGATGTAGGTACATCATTGTGTCATCTGTTTTTTTGCCTACATTACAATCCAACATCATAATATCTGAGCAAAATTCGCCAGAAAATGGGACAGTGTTTTGAAATTTTTTTTGAGACAGGTTTTCTCTGTGTAGCCCTGGCTATCCTGGACTCACTTTGTAGACCAGGCTGGCCTCGAACTTGCAAAGATCCTTCTGCCTCTGCCTCCCAAGTGCTAGGATTAAAGGCGTGCACCACCACCGCCTGGCTGACAGTGTCTTGAATTTTAAACAGTAGCACTTGTGTGTATTTTACAAACTTCTGTGGAAATAAATGCAGAGAAAAAAAAACCACAATGCAGAGAAAAAAATTGTGGAGAATTGCTTCAGTCCTCTGTTTCAGCCAGAACAAATACCCATCACACAGGGGGTTTACTAGACTGATATTGTACAGGCTGAAAGTCCAGCCATGGTTAGAGAGGCTAAGAACCTGGGAGCTGCTAAGTCTGTCAGGATGGATGATTTATCAGTCCTAATTTAATGCTGAAGGCCTAGAGAACTCCAGGAGGGCAGCCGATCTTCAATCCCTGTTGGAAGGGCTAGGAAGCTGGATCCCCATGTCAGTGAGAGAAGGTAGCTATGGCAGCAACAGAGCAGATGCATTCACCATTGAGGACACCTACCAGGGCCTAAAGACCCCCAGCCTTGGGCTTCTGACTAGGTTTACAATGTGAGATGTGAATTCCCTCTGTGGCACAGGTATCAGATCCAATCAGAATGAGATTAGCCATACCATTCTGTGCCAGTGTTACCAGGTTTTTCTGTTATTGTTTGTGTCTTTAGACAGGCAACCCAGGCTGAGACTCTTGCCTCTATCTCCCAAATCCTGAGATTTCAGCCCTGTGCCACCATGTCAGACAAAAAAACAAAACAAAACAAAACAAAAAAGTGTTTAGATTAGAAGCTAATCTTGGGATGTTGTGAGGCACTGTCCAATGAACATAACAGCTACTAGCATGTGACTACATGCAAAAGATCCCATTCCTTTCCAGGATGAGTGTCATTGGATCCTCTTGACAATCTAGCATTTCCTCTTGCAGTCAATTGTATGTTGTTCTGCTCTTATTGCAGGTGGTCTCATGGTCTTGGGCACTAGAGTATATATTTTAGAAGATGGAGACTTCATGTATGCAAATCTATGCAGAAGCCATCCATGCTGGGTAAGACTCCAGAGGTGTGGCTCTCTGAGGTCCCTCATGTTCCTGTAAATAACCTTCACCCATGCTTTGTAGGTAAACACAATACACTCATTGGACTTTGGTGAAATTATATTTTATTATGTCATTGGTGTCCTATCTGGGATTGTGTTCACATCTTTCCAGGTAAAATTCTTGGAACATGGGGAAATGGTTCTTCATAAAATATTGGAATCTCATCTGCTAAAACACCCAAAAGTACTCTAACATAAGTTATGTAAAAGATGACTCATAAATTACTCTCCTGGTACTTGATTCAATGAAATTTCATAATTGAAAGAGATTCATTTGCCCATTGCCTCAACAAAAGCATACTGCTTGTGTGTGTGTATGTCTGTGTGTGTCTCTGTGTGTGTGTGTGTGTGTGTGTGTGTGTGTGTGTGTGTGTGTGCATGTGGAGACTAGAATTCAACATCCAATGTCTTTCTCTGTCACTTTCCTTCTTACTTTCTGTAACAGGGTCTTTCACTGGAGCTGGCACTCACCAAATGCCAACAAGTCTGTGAGACCATCTTGTCTTGAACACCCAGCCCTGGAGTTACAGATTAGTACCAGGTTTGGATGGTTGTGGGAACTTCGAGTTTTATGCTTGCATAGCAAGCAATTCATTACTGAACCATCCCCCGGGCCATGGCGTTCCTATTTTACAACAGTTACACAAGTTTTTGGTTGTGTGAGCCTTACTGAAGGCCAATTAATTAAAAACAAATCTAACCCTTCTACTGAAAAGAAAGAAAGAAAACCAACTAGAGCAGAGGAGTAACATTTTCATAGCAACAAATATAAACAAAACTCCTTGACATTACAAAGAGAATGGCATTTTAGAGGTTTTGGAGGTCAGAATTTAATTAATCACACAGCCTATTCATGAAAAATAGTGTTATTTTTTCTTTACAAGTGTGACCAATATGTAGACAAATATCAAGATTAATTTCTTTTTTTTTTTTTTTTTGGTTTTTCGAGACAGGGTTTCTCTGAATATCTCTGGCTGTCCTGGACTCGCTTTGTAGACCAGGCTGGCCTCGAACTCACAAAGATCCGCCTGCCTCTGCCTCCCAAGTGCTGGGATTAAAGGCGTGAGCCACCACCGCCCGGCTAAGATTAATTTCTTTAAGACTTCAGTGAAACAAAGAAACCAAAAAAACACAGAGCCTCTTAACTTCTGTACTGGCCTGAGCTCACAAACACTGCATAAATGTTGGTTAACTATCAGTATTCAAACTTTGTATCAAGATAAAAGATATGATTCACAGTGTGTTAGTGTGTATTCAGTACTTATTGTTGCTGAGTTAAAGTACTGCAACCAAAAGGAAAAAAATAACCTTCACTTTTGTTCATCCTTCCAGAGGGTTAACATTCATAGCTGTGGAAAGGGCATGGCAGCAGGCAGCTAGTGCAGGAAGATGAGAAGCCTCTTCTTAATGGGCATGGTGTAAGGAGAGGGGGGAGGTGGGAAGAAGGGAACTGAGGTGAGGCTTTACACTCTCAGAGCCTGCCTGTCTCCAGTGATGTGCTGCATTCACCTAAGCGCCACCTCCTAAAGGTTCTAGATTTTCCCCCAAACAATGCACCATCAGGTATTCAAGTGCCTAAGCCAATGAGGGATAATTTTTCATTCAAACCCCACATGATGAAACAAATAAGAAAAGGAAATTCCTACATAAAGGGCAGTACTAGGGATGAAGTGCTTTGGCAATGTAAGCTGGAACTCATTAAAATGCAGTGTTGGTTAGTTACAACTGATTTGTGTGAACATGACAAGCCATAAGATTCTCCTGCCATTACTACATTTGGGTAGATCAGAAAGTGTTTATAATAAATGAAGAACTTTAGGTTTAGAAAATGAGCAAGGGACCAGAGATACAGTTTGGTGGCAGAGTGCTTACGCAGCATGCATGAGACCCCATGTTCAATCTCAGCACCAAAAATAAAAATAAAATACAGTCATAAATAAGGGAAAGGAATTGAGTCAGATGAAAGTACTGCCTCAGCTAAGAGATATGATACAGGAGGAAATCTTAATGTAAACATTTAATTATGAGAAGAACAGGCTCATAAAGATCCAGAGGAAATACTTAACATGCACACTAACTAACAAGCAGTTTGGAGACCTGAGAGGTGGATAGCTGTCATGTCTGCAGCACATCAAGAGTGCTGCCACTGATGGGGCTATTTGAGAAAGTTCAGTGACATGTGGGAGAAAGAGCTTAGCACATATGTAACTTCTCCCCTCTATGACAAGTTTCTACACGCTCAGGAACACAGGTCTTGACTTAAGCATCAGAAAGACACTTAGCCAAGACCTAGACTATATGGAGACTTAGCTTTAGATAGTTGGCTGTGTAGAACTTTACTGTTATCTCTTTTATATCTCTCACCTGCAGAATTCAAGCAGCAATGAGGGTAAGACAATTATTGTCAGATTCTTCCAGCTCTTACTTCTGGAAGGTCTCCTCAGGGCCTTGGTACCATGATTGGGAATTGGGAACTTGCCATGGTGTTCCTCGAGGGTGTCTTTAGGCGTACAGCCTTGTTCTGCACTTGACATAGTAATGGAGTCTCCAGGCCTATGTAGTGCCTTGGCTTCTGTTCATTCAGCTTCTAAGTTGTTCTTTCTACATCTTTAGAAAATATGACTATGGAAGATTAAGTGCTGGACTTTCCATGTGTGGACCTCAGCTCATCAGAAGGGGAACATGAATTGCAGCCCGTGCTGTTGCCTGTGTGGACTCCTCCTCATGGATGGCGGTCATAGATGACCTCCATGTCTTATGCTGTAAATAGCAGATGTCTCTGAACGTAGTGAGGCTCCAAGGCACTGGTGAAGGATCTATTATCTGGGAATTTTGCCATAGAAGTTTCTGACAGCTCACCAAATGTTACTACTCTTTCATTTTGCTCCTGAATTACCTTCAAATACCCAGGACTGGTCACTGGGCTGCAGGATGTCAGTCACTCACCAGTCTTTTTGTCTGTGTTTGCTTTACTTGTCACTCAACAAAGATGTGAGCCCTTGTGCTCAGTTACAAAGAGGAAACTCCCGTGGATGTATAAGGGTTACTGAAATTAGCCTCGTGAATAAAGCAAGAGAAACAATGCCAGCTTGTTGAGTTTGATAATGTAGTAGATTAGACGGAGTCTTCTGAGCCTGATTTTTCATCTGAAATCCTGGGAGGTCACCCTATCTCGCAGTAATGTCCCTGGTGAGGTAATTGTGTCTTTATTTGCTTTCTACTACTGTGATAAAACACTGACCAAAAGGGTATATTTGACTTACAATGTCTCACAATTGATAATTTAAGGAAGTCACTGCAGGGGCTCAAAGTAGGGAGCTAGAGGCAGAAACTAAAGTTATACCAGGGAGGAACACTGTTTATTGCCTTGCTCTCCACAGATTTTTATGCCACCCAGGACCATCTGGCCAGGGGTGGGACTGCCCACTGTGGGCTCATCTCTCCCATATCAATAACTAATCAATAAAATGCCTCATAGGCTCTGGATGACCAAGTTTGTGTCAAGTTGACAAAAAAAAAAAAGTTAATCAGTACAAGTTGGTTAAAAAAAATCAAGATGAATTATCTCGGATACAGGCTTGGAAGACAATGATGAGGGGGGAGATACTTAAAAGAGAAGATGAAGACACAGAGAACCACATGTACAGAGAGACTCCGTGATGACGTTCACATGGAGGCAGAGCTCAGGGTGATGAGGTAAGCTGAAGTGTGCCCAAGAACACTAGTCACTGGAAGAACACAGGAGGGGATCCTGTACCCTATGGCCTGTGGAAGGACTGCAACCAGACAATATTTTGGTTTCTGGCTCTGGCCTCTAGAACTGTAAAGTAAAACTTTTTAGAAAAAGATGCATTTATTTGGAGGAGTAGAGAAATGGCTTGATGGATAAAAACCTTCTCTGCCCTTTCAGGAAACCTGTTTAATTCTGAACAGCACCCACACAGTGTCTCACAACTCCTTTATCTTCAGTTCCGGGGGATCTGACGCCATCTTCTGATGTCTGTGGGTACTACATGTACGTGGTACACTCAGGTACACACATACACACACGATGAAGTAAATATTTTTTAAAGATTTATTCATCTTATGTGTATGTGTGTTGTGCCTGCATGAATGTATGTGCACAAAGTGTATGCCTGTTGTCAAAGGTTATGAATCACAATGTGGGTTCTGGGAACTGAACCCTGGTCCTCTGAAAGTATAGCAAGGACTGTTAATTGCTGAGCCATTTCTCTAGCTCTAAAACGAAACATTAGTGTGGTTTTTAAGCCATCAAATGTGTATTAATTTGTTATGGTATTCTGAGGGAACTCTTATAGCTTTAATAAAAATGACCCCTGGTTGGTAGTGTGTGTCTGTAATTCCACCACTAGGAAGGTGGAGGCAGGAGGACAAGGGGTCAAGTTCAAGGTCACCCTTATCTACTCGGAGAGTTAGAGACCAACCTGTACTACACATAGCCTTGTCTTAAAAGCAAATAAAGAGTCAAAATAACTCAAAAAAATTCCAGTGCCTCAGGTTAAAAATCCCCCTGGGAAGCCTGTGCCTGGCAACCTCTTTCCCTAGGGTCCAAGGTAGAAATAAAGTAGATAGAAAAATAAGTTTCTTTTGCCAGAAAAGTGGGTTGGGTAGGGCTGAAAACAAAGAAAGAAGCTCAGTGAGCATCCAGATAAGTCAGGATATTGCTGGAGAGGAAGGACATACCAGCAAAAGCTGAGGAAATGGGAGGAACGTTTCCATACTGAAGCCTGACTTAGACTGGCAGCATGGATTTCTTTTCCTTTATGATGGATGGTGGGGGAGATGATTGTGCTTCCACTGCTACACAAAATGATTGAACCCAAGTAATTCTGACAAAGAGAGAAAACAACTCAGTGATTAGATAGGGGGTGTCAGAGTAGGAAGGAAAGGGTGGCTTTGTGAAACCACTGGCTTGGGCAGTATTTAGAGGCAAGAGGAAAAGTTATTGGGGGAAAATGCTGACAGTGAGGCACAATGTAAGAAAGAGAGGTAAGGGAGGAAAAGAGAGAGGGAGGAAAAGAGAGGGAGGGAGGGTAAGAGGGAGGGAACGAGATGGAGGGAGAGAGGGAGGGAAGGGGACAATGACAACAAAGAAGAAAAGAAGCAGCAGAAGAAGAACAGAGAAGAAGGAGCAGAAAGAAAGAAAGGGAGGACACATGGAAGAAAGGAAAGAATGGTGGGCAGACTCAGTGTTGTACGAGGAAGTGGGTGTGAATACTGTAAGATCTACTGGTTCTGTGGTGTTCAAGGATGCAGGTGATCTTAGATGGTGCTTTTGAGGAACTGATCCTACAGGATCCTCCCTCCAGCCCCTCTGGGTCACAGGTGCACAGTGGGGCCTTGGACGAACTCTCATACCCCTACAAGCTAAGCATAGGTTTGTCTATGCTTGTCTAGCCTCCCAGCCCAGATACCCCACAGATCAGTGTAGGTCCAGCAAGACTCAGGGCTGCCAGCAGCTTTGAAATCACTAAGAATAGCAATCCTATTGGCATTCATCTGCTTCAGGGAACTACTCTGTGTGTTTGTCTGAATACTTGAGCTACAGGCCAGGACTGGCTGATCTTAGGTAGCACCATCTCAGCATTAGACAGCAGGCATGGCAGATGCCATAGACCAGTCCTGCCTGGGGACAGCTGCAGGAGGGGGTGTCCTCATCCCTGGGAGGCACATGGCCTAGTAGGAGTGAAAAATGCGGACGGAAACATTCTGTTTAAAATTTCTTTTGCTCCCTTTAACCTTCAAGATAAAGACCTTTCACCTGGAAACCTTAGTTTTTTAAAGTTTTTTTTTTAACCTAAGTTTTTTTAAGTTTCAATTTGGTCTTGATCCCTAGATTTTCCCCCACAGAATTTATGATGAGAATTCACAAGCAATGAGAGGACACCTTGTTCTGGACTTACACTTTTGGAATAAATCAAAATATTTTCTTCTATAGTAGGTAGGTGCTATCATTTTATCTTACTAGAACTACTTATGAGCTTTATGACTATGTTACTGAATGTTTTTGAAATCATGAATAAAATGGTTCTGAGTTTGTGTGTGTGCATGTGAGTGTGTGTGTGTGAGCATGTGAGTGTGTGTATGTGTCTGTGAGTGTGTGCAAGTGTGTGTATGAATGTGTGAGTATGTGAGTGTGTATGTGAATGTGTGTGTGCGTGTGTGAGTGTGTGTGAGCATGTGTGAGTGTGTGTGTGTGTGTGTGTGTGTGTGTGTGTGTGTGTGCTTAGATGGTGAGTGTGTAACTATATGTTATTGTGCGCACTTGTGATGGCTAATCACAGTTGTCAACTTGACACACCTGGGAAGAGGGGCCTTCAACTGAGGAATTGCCTCCACTAGAATAGTCTGTGGGCACATCTATAGAGAATTTTTTTGATTGCTATTTGATACTGGAGAGTTCAGCCCACTGTTGGAAGTACCATTACTAGGCAGATGGGCCTGGTCTGAATAAGTGAGCTAGCTTAATATGAGGTTAAAAGCAAGCCAGTGAGTAGATCTCCTCTATGGTCTCTGCTTCAGGTCCTGCCTTGAGCTCATGCCCTGGCTTCCCTGGCAGATGGGATCTGTAAGTTGAAAGAAACCCTTCCTTCCCAAAGTTGCTTTGCTTCATGGCCGTCATCACAGCAACAAGAACCCAACTAGGACCGACATTGGTACCATGACTGTGGGGTACTGTTGTGACAAACCTGATGGTGTTGTTTGGGGGAAGAGTGGAGAAGGACTTTGGAACGTTGGGCTGGGAAAGTTGCTGAGTATTCGGAGCTTGACAAGCTGTTCTGTGGGAACCGGGAAGATAATAGCTGAGAGTGGTGGTTGTATTCCCAGCTCTTGGGAGTGGGAGGCAGGAAACTAAGGACTTCATGGTTATCCTTGGCTACATAGGAAGTTTGAGGCCAGCCTGAGCTACATGAGACTTTATTTCAAAAACAAAGAACCAAATGCAAATAATAATAATAATATTAAAATACTTCAGGAAATAGAGAGGCCATATGAAAGACACTCCCAGCTGTTTCTAGGGGCATTAACTAAATCAGGATCATCACAGAAGCAAAATTGAGCTCTAAATTGAATAGGCTTTGCCAGCCCCACTTCACAGCATGGTGAGTACTGTGTTAAAGGATATTTGATAAAGTAAAGATCAAGGTCCCTGAGACAAACTGCCCCAGGTGGAGATGGAGATGGGACTTCAGCCCAAGTTCTAAAGGGCCTTGCAGGACAGGAGCCAGCAGAGGCTTTGAAACAGACAACAGATGTGCTGAGATTGGCTGTGCTCCAACTCTCATCGCAGAGGGCCCTTGGTACAAAGCCTGGCTGTGTAGACCTGGACCAGACTCATCCCCAGTCTCTAGCCTGTTGGCAAGGATCTGAGTTCCCTGTCAATGAGCTGAGAGTTGTGGTTTGAGCTGGGACACTTCCAAACCACTTAGTGCCATTTGATTGCAGCACTTAGCTCCCTTTAAGTGTGTAGATGTGTTCCTGCTACCAGACTCAGCAAGGTAAGCAGTTTTCATAAAACCCAGGTGTCTTCAGCTGCTCTCTCTAAAAGGAGAAACCGAGCTGCTGATTTCCAGCCAGCATTCTCATTCTGTGCTCGTTGGATGACAGTTGAGGGCTAGGTGCTTGTGAGAAAGGGAACAAAGTGTCCAGGTTCTCATGAACAACTCTGGGAAGGTACACTAACTCTCCAGGACTCACAGGTGTATCAACACACTATTGAAATGATGAGCAAAGACATTTTTATATTGTGCCTTCTTGCTCCAGAATCCCCACGGAATGTGGAAATCAGCTGTGACAAAACCGTTTGGAACCAGTTTTGAGGTGTCTGTCTCCAACAGGTCAGTTACATAGAGAAGCTGATGCCATGAATTAACCACACTGGGATAGTCTATGGAACTTTTCTGATTCCCACAGCAGAACACAATTCTTGTTACATTCTGTGTTGCCCAAAGACTGTCCTGGAGGAGAGACCAAGACCTCCACTTTTAGGAAATACTTGGGAAGTTCCAATGGAAGGTGGAGATCGTCCACTCACAGGAACTCGGGATCTCAAGATCTGGGACCAAGGCAGGGACTCAATCATTCAGACCTTCCTTCCCATCCTATTCCTGCTAAATTCAGATATGCAGGCATGGACTTCCCTTCTATTTGGATTTGCTGGTTTTAAGAGCTCTCTCAATGTCATATTTCTTATTCTGTAGGATGCACTTTAAAGAGTCGTTATCATGGCTGCTTCGTTGATGACTGATTAAGGCAGAAACCATAAAAGACTGGAGTTGTGGGAAAGGGATAAATGAGAAATGTAGTCCCCAGGACTTTGGACTTTTGCTACAACTTTAAATTGTATGGAAAACAGAGAAGAAAATCCCCCGAAACTCAGCAGTTTGTATCATCGGACTTGTGCCTGCTACTCCACAAGATGTTCATAACAGCTCAGCACTTCTGATAGGAAGGCTGATCATGGTTGCTTTTAAAATAGTTCTGCTGTGGACAGAGAGGACAGTATCATGAACTTCTAACACCCAGTTTTGTGTTATAGTCATTACTGGATAACTTATCATTCATTTGTGGATATTTTAGCACATATCTCTAAAGTAAGGATTTTTACCCATGATGATCATAACATTACCAGGATTGAAGTAATAATTCCTTCCCAACTTCACAAACTCTGTGATTAATGTGCCCACGTGTCACCAGCACTTCTGTGTAGTTCTCTTCTTACCAGAACCCACACATGTTCTGCATACTATATGCCCTTGGCATGTCCTCTGTGGCTCTGCCAGTTTCTAACTGTCCTTTCCATGTCATTTCTTGTCACTTACTTGTTGGCAGAACTAGGTCATTTCTTTTCAGACTTCTCATGGACAGATGACCCAAAAACAAATCTTTCCATCATGTCTTAAGGTCGTCTGCCTTGCCAAATCTTCACATCCGCTCCTTGTCCTGTCTGGACAGCATCTTGCTTGTTAGTGTCATAGCTTGCTTTGTCACTATGATGTTCTACGCACGCATGCAGCCTATGTAACGCCTGTTCAGTCTGCAGAGGTGGAATGCTCCTGCCTTCTTTCACTCTAAGAGACCAAGAGCTTTGGTTGCAATTGGGAAAAAATAATCCATGCCGATTTTGTGATCATCACTATAGATGCAGAGCCCAGAACACAGCCTGGTATGTATTCTGAAAGTCTCCTGAATATCAAAAAACATTTTCTACTCTTCTAAAATCTTTCTTCTTTTGGATAAAGCAATGCATTCCCCAATGAATAACAAAGAAATAAAGGTCGTGGAGTTTGTTGTAGGATTTCACTGTCTCTGCTGTTTTTACATGTACCTCATTGCCAGCATAGATGCCTCAACTGAGATATGGTTCATTATTCTCAACTTTTTAGTACCAAAGTTTTCCTAAATTTTGTATAAAATTTCCTTTGAGGGAAAATATATTCTAAGAGAGATCCAGGAAAAAGTACAGGAGAAGCTAAAAAGTTAAGGGTGTTATTCTAAAGCTATTAGCATTGTTTATGTATCTAATTTGCATAAATGTACAAAACACCTATCATACCACACAGTACACACCTCACAACATACACAACCACATACACACAGACACACACACAAATCACACAACACTACCACATACATAAAATATCAAACTACACACATATATATCATGTGCAACATATCAAATGTATGTGCATACACAAAAATATACATAACCCAAACACACAAAGCTCACACACATCAAATAGCACCACATCCACATACATATATCCACACACAACACAACAATGCCCACATACAGTCTAAACATACACATTCCCACCACACTCTACAATCAGATACCACTATGTACATACACACATATACTCCATATACATATGCACATACACACTCACATATTTAACACATACACATAACCATACATATATACCTCAAACACACACACACACACACACACACACACACACACACACACACACACCACAATTCACGCCATCTTACACACACTTCTCTGTGTAAACAGCAGGCCACTGTGTACTAACTAGATGCTGACCAGTGCTTAGAAAGAAAAAAACACAGAAAGCAGACTTTCCTGACTGCGTCCCTTGCATCTTTTAAATCTGACTAGACATGCAGGGAGGAAAGTAGTATTGCTATAGAGAAACTGTGTAAGTGCTTGCTTTAGAGAAGAGGTGGTGCTGCCCATCCCCAACACCAGCACCACTTCCCACTTTCCTGGGTCCCCTAAAACTGACAGCTCTCCCTTGGGCTGCCTCCCTGACTCTCACTTGGCCTGGACCAGTAGAGGACCAGGTCTTTCTTCAATGACAGGGTCCTGAAAAGGAAGGTACAGTGGATCAGAGATAAACAATATAGAAAAGTGGCTCAGGTGGTCTTGCTTAAGCTATGTTTTATGCAAAGCAACCTCATTAAGAACATCATCTTATATACTCTTTCCAGAGGAGAAATGGGGCAAAGTCAGTAGGAACTATCAGTCACACAGCGAGACTAAGTCACAGGGAAAATAATCAATGCTACACAAGAGGAATACAGGATATTTTGAGAACACTAGAGACCAAAGCCTTATGGTGGGAGGATTTGGCTTTAATAAGTATTTTGACTCAGATCTGTTAACTAGCATGACTCCTGAAGGGGAAGCAGATCTAGAGACCTTGGCTCCTTCAAGCCCAGTGAAAACACATAGAGAACACAAATACTCACAAAATAGTCCCTTGCATGTTAAAATCTGTATGCAGATATGCATAGAGGCTGTGTTCTCTGTTGTCAGGGCTGCTGGAGGCTTATTGTCTCATACCAAAGATGTATTACTTCAAATACAAGACTTGTTTTATATCTTTCCCCTCAACATCCCCCTTTTTAATCCAATAAAAGACTCCTTTGCTTATAACAATAAATATAATATAAAACAATAAGAAAAATTAGGAAACAATTATGAAAACTATAAGGTATGATATACATTCCCAATGTCAGTCAATATGTATTTGGCAACTAATAAGAATATTCCATAATCTATCTATCTCAATGAGTTTAAAGTTCTATACCTAACTCAATTTCCATCCTAACTTGCATTACCAACTTAAAAAAAAGTCTTCATCCTTTTAATTTTTTTATAATTTATTTTTTATTTCTTCAAGTTACATCTCAATCACAATCCCCTCCCTACTCCCCCTTCCGGTCCCACCCTCCCACCCTCTTCCCCCTCAACCCCCATCCTCTTTCCTTTGTTTTTTAAGTTTAAGGTATATCTTTTCCCCCCAACAGCTCCCCCTTTCAGTCCAACAAATGGTTCTTTCTCTTAAAACAATAAATACAATATAAAACAACAGAAATAAATAGGCCACAATTATGAGAGTTATAATGTCTTAGCATACATTCCCAATGTCCAGTCCATATGTATTTGGCACCTAACTTTAACATTCTACTATCTAACCATCTCCATAAGTTTAAAGTTCTATATCTAACTCAGCGTTCATACTAACTTGCATTGGTATTGATCTTTGTATATTGATACAAAATTAAGGGTAACTCTTTTTAAGGTATTGTATCTCGTAAAGCTTAAAAATGCAATGTGAAGTTTTGACCTTTTGCTACCAACCATCATAAACTGTTTAGGATAATTAAGAAATGCAAACTAATAGTCATCCAAGCTTGTCATTTTGTTAGATACTATGACAGTCTATCACAGTTATTTTCTAAGCTAATCAGAAACCAAGTTGCTAAGAGACAAGTAACATTTGCTTATCTAAATATAAGAGATAGAGTGTCTTTAAAAACCTCAAGAGATCTGTAGAATATTGCATTCAAAGATGTTTTCTTAACTTAAGATTTTTTGATATCGAGACATGTCAGCTCCTGACAGCACCCCCTATTCTACTCCAAGTAGATGATGAGCATCAAAGAATCTCCAGTAGGAGATGGTTGAATTAGTGGCAAGCCTATCTCTTGGCAAGAAAAACCCCTTGTTTCAACTGTAGACAGAATGCTGTCCAAAAAGGACAAAACTTGGAAGCAGGTAAGTCAATAGCCTCGCTCTGTCAAGACAGGGTAGGCAAGTTCTTCATAATTCCTGCTTTACAATCAATGTCTGTCAGAGAAACGGGGCCAAATGGCTGAAGATTGATGCTGTAATGTATGGAGAGAAAATGGGAACTGTGCAGGCAGCCACTGGTATGTCATTTCTTAGTTTTGGAAGCTGCAGGCCGTGCACTTCCTATATAATCAAATACATTTATCCCTCTCAAGTCTCTGAGGTGGTTGAAGAATAGATAGCTAAAGTCTCATAGTTAAATTTTGGGTTGTTTAGGCATCCTTTTAATTTTTAAACAACTTAAAACTGAACTTTGAGACTATGACTAGTCCTCAATCCATCAAAGACCTGAGAAGGATAAATATATCTGAATGACCCAAGGATTTCTTTCTATTGCTTTTCTCTATCCTTTTTTCTCTCTTATGTAGGACAGAAAGACTTGAAAAGAAAAAAAAGGAGATATAGACATGATATAGGATTGATAAAGAAAAAGGGGTAGATTATTGAATCTGCTCTTATATCTTTGTATATTGATACAAAATTAAGGCTATATTTGTCTAATTGGTATAGATCTTTGTATACTGATACAAAATTAAGGTTAACTCTTTTTAAGGTAATGTACCTATGTAATTTTAAAAAATGCAATGTGAATTTCTAGACCTTTTGATAGCAACTATAAACTGTTTAAGATAATTAAGAAACACAAACTAATAGTCATTCAAACTTGTCATTTTGTTAGATACTAGTTTATTGTATTACAGATATTTTCTAAGTTAATCAAGTATTAAGTTGCTAAGAGACAAGCAACACTTGCTTATTCAAATATACACAGATAGATGAATGATCTTCAAAAACCTCAAGAGATCTATAGAATATGGCATGCAAAGATGCTTTTTAACCTATGATTTTTTGATATTGAGACATATCAGCTCCTGAAAGCACCCCCACCCCCAATTCTACTTCAAGTATAGGATTCAACTATAGACAGAATGCTGTCCAAAAAGGACAAAACTTGGAAGCAGCCTAGCTCTGCCAAGACAAGTCCTTCATGATTCCTGCTTTACAATTAATGTCTGTCAGAGATACTGGCTCAAAAAGCTGAAGATAGATGCTCCAACATTATAGAGAGAAACTGGGCACTGTCCAGGCAGCCAGTTGTCTGTCAAAGACATGTCTTATGCGTACCCACAGATACTTGTCTCCGTAGTGTGGCTTTATCAGGAATACACGTGTCTCACCACTTCATCTATGAGGAAGTCATCATTTTTAATCATGTTTGTTGGCTTGATGGCATCTGAGATCAACTAAGAGGAATAGCCCTAGGTGGGACTATGAAAGTATTTCCTAGAAGTGTTAATTGAGGAGGGAATACCCTCCCACAGAGCAGGCAGCCTCCAGCACAGCTAGATTAGTGTTTCTGTGAAGAAGCAGTGATCACTACAGTGAACCATCACAAATAAGACCTCTATAGCACCCTCTTCGATGCTCAGGGAACTTCATATAAGAAGGAACAGAAAGACTGTAAGAGCCAAAGCAGGGTATAAGGATCCGCTTATTATATCATTATGCATAATTAACATATGCTAATGAGCACATTAAAATGTAAAAAAAAAAACCCGCCTTTTTTTGACTGAACTACAAAAGTTTTAATGAGCTGTGACTGATCAATCACTAATGTAAATTCTGACAAGCCAAAAGTACTTAAGAGAAAATGACTTATAAAAAATAATCTTTAAAGTAATTGAATTCAAGTAAAATAGTGCAACACTGGTCAAAATGATATGCTATGTATTTTTGAATTAATATGTTGCTATCATTATATGTCTCCCAACAGTGAAGAAAACTCTACACAACTCGTAACTCAGGAATCAGAGAGACATGGAATGCATGGGACCAGCCACTTTCTCTTTTTCATCTGCTTCAGGATGCCAGCCCCATCTGTGTTAAACTCATCAAGGTTTTTGGTGAAGGGAGCTGAAAGCTGGGAGCAAATCAGTTGTCTGTAGCAGCTTACTGGTGACCAGTTACACACATGTAAATTTGGCTTCTAGAAACTTCCAAACATCATTTTGTTACCAACTTTGTGTATAAAATGGAAATGAGAAAAAAGTGACATTTATTTTCTAAAGCTATAGGCCTAAGTGACAAAGGTTTTCATTGGCAAGGAAGTATGTGGTCAGCCCCAACTCCACAGGCCGCTTCAGGCCTCACCTCACCGACAGGCAGAACTGCGGAAACTTGCAGGACCAAGGAAGCCAAATCACTGCTGCTGATACTCATTTTATATAATTAAAATCTCTTCATCATGTATATTCATTGTACATGATACTGTGTTACATGAGGACTTTTTCATACAAGGGTGCAATGTACTTTGAGTGTATTTTTAACATTTCTACTCTTTGTTTCTTTACCACTAATGTTCTTATTCCCCTAACAGTTTCATTTTTACTTTCATGTCACATTTGCACACATGAGTTTATCTATCTATTTAAAACCTAGACTACCTATATAAAATAAATGTAGTCTAGATTTTATAAGCGAGAAAAGATGCAGTGTTCATCTTTCTGGACTGGCCCAGTTTGCTTAATAAGATTGTCTCTGGTGGTATCATTTTCCTACAGATAACAAAACATCATTCTTTGTTATGCTTAATGGCTAACAGACAGGTCATCCTGACAAAATATAAACAGTAAAATATTTCAGTTAAATGACATCCTCAAGCAAATGAACCCAAAAGACATCTTCTACATGTTCTATGCAAATACTGTAGAATAGAATATATACTCTTCCTGGGTGCCCAGGGACTTTTTGCTAAAGCAGATAGTATTCTAGCACACAAAACAAGTCTCTTCACAAATGTAAAAAATCGAAACAATTTCTCATATTCTATCTGACTACAATGGAATAAAACTAGAAATCAACATAATGAGAAATTATAGAACACACACAAACTCATGGAGATTGGACAAAATTCTGTTGAATTAAATTAAATTAAGAAAAAATTTTATTAATCAAATCAAGTGAAAATTCAAAAATACAACATTTGCAAGCCTATGGATAAAATAAAAGCAGTCCTAAGAGGGAAGTTTATGCTTACAAGTGCCTATATTAAAAAGCCAAAGAAATCTCAAACAATAACATAATGGTGCACCTTAGGACCCAGACAAACCAGGAAGTACTCCCAAATCAGTAGACTAATTCAAATTTTGTCTGTGATATCCCTTCACTCATCAAAAGCCATAACCACAAGGCTGAGAAGGGTTTGCTATGCGAGCGTGTGAACCTGGACTTAGACGCTCTGCACTCATGGAAAGGGTCAGGGATGCCTGACATTACAGCTGAATATGTGAGCTACAGGTTCAGGAAGAGACCCTGTCTCAAAGTACTCATTAATACCAGTAAGTTCGAGAGCCATTGGAAAAGATATCCATCATTCATGTCATCCTTCACATGTGCATGCAAGATACATGAATTTGAATTTACACAATAACAAGGGCATGGTGCGGGTGCATGTACACACACACACACACACACACACACACACACACACACACACACACA
>CAJQZJ010004760.1:9556283-9597625 GCA_907164525.1 Lophiomys imhausi
ACACACACACACACACACACACACACACACACACACACACACACACACAAGAGAACCATTCTGAATGTGGGAAACACCATCCCACCATCCCATGGGCTGGCCTTCAGAATGAATAGAAAGGAGAAAGTAAACAGAGAGCAAACACTCTTCTGATTGCTTCCTGATGGCAGATGCTGTGTGACCATCTGCCTACTGCAGATGTCACCATGGCTTTGCTATGATGGACTTTTTCTTCAAATTTTATCCCAAACAACAAACACTTCCTTAAGTTGCCTTTTGTCAGGGATTTGGTCCCAGCAGTGAAAGAGGTAATTAGCACACTCAACATTTTTGACTTGTCTTGTTTAATTAAATCCTTACATTCTGCAAGATGAATGTTAATTGAACAGCTAATGGATGATTTAAATGCCTCACTTTGTACCATGATGGGCCTTCTTACATATAGGTACAACTGTCAATAGGCCTGCCTTCTTGGGATGGGGGGTGATGGAGGGCTGCTGTTCTTCCTGCCCTGCCATACTGCACTCTGGAATCTATAATGGGAATTCAGTTCTCCTCCAGCAAACTCCTTATATCAGTGGTTACCCGCACTGTGCCACTGAAAAATTACAAAAGTGTGTTGTGTGAGTTTCCTCAGAGATGTTTGAACCTCTGGGATTTACACTACTGTGTACTTTCTCTTGGCTTCCTGTTCTACACTGGGCCCCTTCCAGTTGGCCACAATCTCCATGGCATGATTCCGCTCATCTCTTCAGCCTCTCAGGACTCTTCAACAAGACAACCATATCCACAAACACACAAACACAACCCTTTCTCTCTCTTGGTGTCTCAGTTTGTTTCCCCTTATTATTAGAAACAAAGGGAAGATGTGTTCTGTTACATAACTGTCTTCTTCTTGGCTCCAAGCTCAGTGTCCCTATCTAAGATACTTCTGAGTGCACACACGAATTTCTTACATACTTGAACATGGCCTTCCTCCAATTACAATGACAACATTATACTCAAATGAAATTCATTTCCAAACATCCAGTCACTGAAGGAATTCCTCCACAAATCATTCTTTGACTAACTCCTGTAACAATCCATTCTAACACCAAGTGCCCCTATCCTCTGTGTATCCTCTGTGTAAACCTTGTCCTTGTGGTTATTGATTTATAGTTGAGTTCTAGATGCTTCACATGAATCTAATTTTCTCCTTCAGTTAGAAACTTATGCTGAGAAAAACCATCTCTATTCCTATTTCAATAAACAGTCCTCTCTGCCTGCAGGTGTGAAAGATAGATACAGAATGAAGTTTATATGATAAACATAAAGTGAAAATAAAAGGCTTGATTTCAATATGTGACTGAGATTTTAAATTTAGTGTTGTGACAAAGTAATCAATACATAATATCATTGAACTATATGAGCTGCACAGTGAGGGAATGACAAACCTTGAATTTGAAATGATAGCTGCTTCTGGTCAGGGAAAGGTGAGTGTTGAAGGTGAGGGCGGGAAGTGTGTGATGGTGGTATTGGTGGGGTTATAATTAAATTAACCAAATGTACACTGTGTTTCAGGCTCTAAATTTTATTTGATATGATGAGCTGATGGTTCTGTTTAATCCTAATACCTAGCTCTGCTTTTGGCCCTAAGCATACTGGAGGTGAACTAGTCAACAGATAATTTATTGATTAAATTATCAATGCCATGAACTGTGTGAATAGAAGTCTCTAGGTGTCTATGCCAAAATGACACCTGATCTGAAAAATGTCCTAGGCAGCTTTGTCTCAGAGAAAGCAGCCCCAGTGAGCACTTATGAAATGCTGACTATTTGCTAAGGCTTCTCAACCTAAATTATTTAATAAAGCAGGTAATTTGGTAGTGTTATAACTTGTAAGTTGAACTTACCCACAGAATGAATTGCTAAATTAAGCACATTTCCCTATTGCCACATAGAAACAAAGCCTCTTTCTTTGACATAAGCTACTGACAAACCAGAGGAAATCTCCATTGACTCTCTCATGTTGTTGACATGAGTCGCGAGTTATTCAGACTTTATTGCTGAGTCATCAGAGACAAAGAACCATTGACAGAAAATGGATCTTTGTTACTCACTGGTCAAATAGCTTAATATCCTATAATGACAGTTAAGACAGATGTGTGGTCATTTTTAGAAGAAAAACAAACATTCTGTAAATACAATAGTTTTACACATGTTGAAAAGTACATGACTAAGGTTAGCACGTCAAAGTCTGACTTGTCAGGAAGTGATTAAGTAGCCATGAGTCTCCTGGGTCACAGGCTGTGAATTTTCATGGAACTCCAATTTCCCTGGATGGAAAATCTAACCGCCTGATTCCTCTGTGCAGTTAAATGCCACTAGCAGAAACTGATCAGTGTGTCCTTAGCTTGACCATGTCCTCCTCTCAAAATCAAAAAATAAATAAAATATGGATCCATAATGAATTCTATGTGCCTTTGCAGTGGACTTGAAGATGTTACAATGATACACTGTACTGACAAGTGCTGTGGAAAGGACAATGTGAGGCAGCTGAGTTCTCTTCTGGTATAATACATGCAACATCTGTACATTAACATGAATGCACACAGATATTTTACTCATGTGTATTTGTGCGTGCATGAGAACATATATATGAAGTATCTCCATACATTCTCTATGGAAGAATCCACACTGTTATTTCAGAGATGCATAGTGCTCCTTTTCATATCCATCTCTCTTTATCTGTCTGTCTATCTATTTATTTATCTATCGAGAAAAATATATATGCATACATATGTATATGTATATATGTGTACATGTATATATGCATGTATGTGTATATGTGTATGTATGTTCATATATGTGTGTATGCATATATGTATATATACACGTATATATAGTATATATATATTCTATGACATTTGTGATGTTTTCAAACATTTTTTTCTTACAGACAATTCGGAAATGAGTTATATTCCTTCAGTGCAAATTCCTAGACAAGCAGATGTTGTATGGAGAACATCTATACACATTCAGTCCTCCCTGTTAGAGATTATCAAAGTCCCCTCCAGAAGTTGTACCAGTTTGTGTTCTGACCAGCAATGTGAGTGCCCATTTGTCTCTGCAATGGCATTATGATTGCATTTTAGTTTTTAGTTTAATATGTGAGAAATATTCTCCTTGTTTTTTGATCCTCATGTCTCCAGCTCTTCATGGCAGGTGCTGAACCTCACATCAAAACTCCCTCAAGTTTTCCTTCCTCCTTCCTGATGGCCTTTTTTGCACAAAAGCAGTTTGCAAGTTAGCTATGTATGTCCCAATAATTGGTATAGAGACCTTACTTATCTAACAGGGTCCCTGGCCTGAAGACTGGTTTGTTACTGATCCAGGGTACACATGATCACAAGCTGGCATTATGATACCAGCACACACTCTTCAAAAACACCATGCAGAACTCAGATTGAAAAGGTAAGCTCAAAACACTTCAGGTATTGCCAAAATATTTTACTTGGATACCTATTAAATTCTTCTGATGTTCAGGTGCAGAGGGTAGGGATATCTTGGGGCTAGAGTGATGAGTCAGAGGTTAAGAACACCTGCTGCTCTTGCAGGGGATTCATGTTCAGCACCCAGCATCCATACAGTGATTCACAACCATTGGCAACTCTAGTTCCAGGGTATCTGATACCTATTCTGCTTCCCTGTGTACCAGGCCAGATGTAGTACATATGCACCCATGCAGACAAAACACTCATATACATAAAATAAATTAAATTTAAAAACCTAGAGAAAGGAGAGAGAGAGAGAGAAAGACAGAGAGAATGAATCTACAGGAAGTGTGTCTCTGACTCTTGTGACCCTTTTCTTCCTACTGGGTTGTCTTGTACAGGTTTGATATGAGGATTTGTGCCCAGTCATGTTGTATCTTGTTATACCATGTTTGATTGATATCCCTGGAGGCCTGCTGTTTTCTGAAGGGAAATGGAGGAGCAGTAGATCAGGAGGAGAGATAAGGTGTGTGTGGGAGGCTGGGAGGAGTGGTGGGAAGGGAGGCAGAGGGGTCAGAATGTATTTCATGAGACAATAGTAAACAAATAAAAAAGAAAAGAATATAATGAATCAACAGACTCATAAGCATGATAAATTATACGGAAGCATGCATACAGAGATGACTTCCCATTCCTCTTGTTAGGGCCAGTGACGAGGCAGTGCTCTGAAGTTACAGTGTGAGAAGGAAACAAAAGATACTTATGAGCTTTATTCCTATTGGGTGCTGATAAGCTTTGTTACTATTGGACACTTACAAGCTTTATTCCTATTGGGTGTGGTAAGCTTTGTTACTATTTGTAGAGAGCTGCGACGACTATTTGTAGAGAGCTGCGACGTGCCGCGCCTTAAAAATGGCGCTGGTCTCTGCCTTCCACCAGCCCGACGGTGAGCGCTCTCTACACACTTTCATCCAGGCTTCTAGGCCTTTGCTCTTATAAGGGGTGATAGCGGCTCTACATTCTTTGGTACATTGCTCATAGACCAACTGTTTTATTAGTGGCAAAGCAGCATCCGGGTCACCAAAAATCTTCCCTGCTACTTCTACCATTCGTGCTACAAAATCTGAAAAAGGCTCCATGGAGCCCTGTAGAATCTTAGTTAAGTTCCCACTCACCTCCCCTTTATTAGGAAGAGATCTCCAAGCCTTGATAGCTATCTTGTTTATTTGCTCATAAATCTGAATAGGATATCCTATCTGCTGGTTGGCAAATCTCCCCTGCCCAAGCAGCATATCTCTATCCCAGGCTGGATTTCCATCTCTCTGATTATTGGCTGCTTGCTCAGTGGCATACTCAATCAAGAAAGCTTTCCAGTCTAAGTATTGCCCTGGACTTAAGCAGGCACGGACCAGGCCACTCCAATCACTTGGAGTCATACAATGTCTGCTTAATGCTTCCACTTGAGCCATTGTAAAAGAAGCAGTAGTACCATAGGTACGAACCGACTCTGCAAGAGATTTTACCACTTTAAAATCTAGCGGTTCCTCGTACCTGTTCCCTTGTGGGTCTTGATATACAGGATAAGCAAACTGTAATTCTGTTCTTACTTGTGTCCACATCCCCGGGCAGAAAGATCTCCCTACTTTCAGGGACTGAACTGGCTGCTCTGTCTGAGTGGCTTTTGGATATGGGGGAGGAGTTGAAGGCGCCATGGCAACAGCTCCACCCACACCGACTGCAGCAGCAGCTCCTCCCACACTGACTGCCGCCTGCGTGTCCTTCTCTTTTATCTTTTTCTTTTCCTTTTTTCTTATAATAGTCCTCTCCAACTGTTCTAGTAGAGCGTGTAGCTCTCCTTCAGAATCTGTGCTCTCTGAGTCCTCAAAATCTCTAAAATCTCTAAAATCTGTGAGATCGGGATAGAGAGGAACTTTCTTTTTGCCTCCCTTTTCACTGTCTGCCTGCTCAAATCTTTCGCCTTTGTTACTTTCCTTTTCACTGTCTACTTGCTCAGATCTTTCCCCTTGCAGCAGTTCCAAGGCTGACTCTCCCTCTTTGATTGCATTACAACATCTCTGATCTTCTAAACAACTCCTCACCATTTTCCAAATCGGTCTTACTCCATGCTTCAGAGTCCCTTGCTCCCAAGCAAAATCCAAGTCCCTACCCAATCTGTCCCAGCAGGATACTGTAAGATTCCCGGACACCGCAAACCACGGAGCCACGGAATCACATTCATTCAAAAATCTTTCTAGGGTAGACTTCTTAATCTTTAATTTCCTAGCTAAAAGTAGCTCCTGAAGAGCCAGAAAAATTGGGTGTGACTCAGACCACCCCATGTTTAAAAATTTACTTTCAGTTTGCAGCTTCCCCACGAAACTGTATCTTTTGTTCGCTATCTCCGCGAAACTTTACCGTACGTTCACTATCTCCGCGAAACTTCACCGTACGTTCGCTATCTCCGCGAAACTTTACCTTGTGTTCGCTATCTCCGTGAAACTTTATTGTCCTGATTTATCCCAGGAACTTACCAACGTGTTGCCCCTGACTGCAGGAGTTCTGAGTCTTTTCTGGGTTCCCCGTACGGGCCACCACTTTGTCACATCCCTCTCGACCAGCAAGAAATGACGCAACTCACAAAAGCTCTTCTCCTGCAGTTTATTCAGGTCCCTTGAAAACAGTCTTCCGAATAAGGGACGGGCAGACCCAACCCACAGGCTAAATACTAAATGAACAGCCAATCAAGTAAAGCCACGTAGTGCTATCTTAGAGGCCCACGTATGCGAAAGCAAGCCAGATCAGCGGTCTTAGCCAAATATGGACTTGTTTACCACCGAGAGCGCTCACCGTCGGGCTGGTGGAAGGCGGAGACCAGCGCCATTTTTAAGGCGCGGCACGTCGCAGCTCTCTACAACTATTGGATACTTATAAGCTTTATTCCTATTGGGTGTGGTAAGCTTTGTTACTATTGGACATTGACAAGCTTCACTACTACTGGGCATTGTCTTAGTCAGGGATTCTATTGCTGTGAGGAAATCTCATTACCAAAAAGCCACTTGGGGAGGAAAGGGTTTATTTGCTTTACACTTCAATATCACTGTTCATCATCACAGGAAGTCAGGAAAGGAACTCAAGCAGGACAGGAACCTGGAGGCAGGAGGTAATGCAGAGGCCATGGAGGTGTGCTGCTTATTGGCTTTGCTTCCCATTCCTTGCTCAGCCTGATTTCTTATAGAACTCAGGACCATCAGCCCAGGGATGGCACCACCCACCATGTACTGGGCTCTACTCCATCAATCACTAATTAAGAAAATGCCTTAGGGCCAGATCTTTTCTTTTCAATTTATTTTCTTCTCATCTATTATGTCCTGACCACAGTTTCTTCTTCCTCCTCTCCTCCAAATCCCTTCCTGCCCCCAGGCACTTTCCTCCAGAGTCACTCCTCTATTTCCCTTCAGGAGGGAGCAGGCTTCCCAGGAATATCAACTGCACATGGCAAAACTAGGCACAAAACCTCATATCAAGGCTGGATGAGGCCACCCAGTAGGTGGAAAAAGGTCCCAAAGGCAGGCAAAGGAGTCAGACCCAGCCCCCACTCCACTGTTAGGAGTCCCACAAGAACACCAAGCTACACAAATAACATATATGTAGAGGACCTAGATCAGACCCATACAGGCTCCTCGATTATTGCTTTAGTCTCTGTGAACCCTGGTTGGTTGATTCTGTGGGCCATGTTCTTGTGGTGTCCTTGACCCCTCTGGCTCCTGAAATACTTCTACCCCCTTTTTTGAGGGATTTTCGAGCTCCAGTTAATGTTTGGCAGTGGATTTTTGCATCTGTTCCTATCAGTTGCAGGATGGAGCCTCTCTGATGATGATTATGGTAGGCTCTGGTCTATCAGCAAAGCCAGATATCATGGAGGCATTTTCTCAATTGAGGTTCCTTCCCTTCTTTCATATAACTCTAGTATGTTTGTCAAGTTGACATACAAGATTAGCCAGTACCAATATGGGTAATCTTGCCAACTATTTCTAGGTCTGAGTTTTGAGAGGCACTTCAGGCAAGCAGGATATAACAAAATAATGAAGAGAGACCCAAGGCTGTACTGATCTCACAATCCTGAAGAACAATAATGCTTATTTTCCTCACAAATATAATATTCACTGCTTATTTTAAGTTAACTAACATTGTTTTGCATTTGTTTCTAGATGATTTAAGACAGATGTAGTATATCTTACTTAAGTTTCTGTTACTGTGAGGAAACACTACAAAAACAACTTTGGGAGGAAAGGGTTCATTTCCGTTTACAGCTTATAATCGATCACAGTGTGGAGTCAGGGCAGGAACTCCAGCAGAAACCTAGAGGCAGGAGCTAAAGCAGAGGCCATGGAGGAGTACTGCTTACTGGCTTGCCCTCTATGGTTCACTCAGCTTCTTACACAAATCAGGACCACCTACCCATGGGTAGCACTACCCACCCTGGGCTATGCCCTTCGCCATCAATCATCAATAAAAGAAAGTGCCCTACAAGCTTGCCTCAGGCCAGTCTGATGGGCACTTTCTCAACTGAAGTTCCTTCTTTTCCAATGACTAATATGTGTCAAGATGACATAAATCTATCCAACACATAAGGATGTAATTCAAGGAAAGTAGGTTTATACATAGAGTCCTCTAAACTTAAAATCAATGGAAAGGAAATAAACTCAGTGAGAGTTTTAACTTTCTAAGCTGGAGAGGAAGTATATGATTAGTGGATACTAATGTTTTCTTTCCCACACTAGCTCTCCAAAATTGACTTTAGTGGCAACTCCAATAATACTTGAATATGGATTTTGAAAATAAATTACAAATTAAATAATTCATGTTTCAGTGAAGTCACTTTTTCCCTCCTAGTAAATACAGGTCATGTTTATTTGAAGGTTTTTCTTTTTTATTACATAACAAACAAGTCTGTGTCTTATAATGATCCAGGCCCATGGTGGCTGAGGTAGACACTAGAAATCAGATCAAATCACAGAACACTGCCAACAGAAGATGGAAACACCTGAACATGTACCATGGCTTCCGGGAAGCCAGTAAGGAAAGGTGGCAAAAAAGCAAAAGCAGGCACAGGGTAGCATCAGTCTGTGGAGATGAAGACAAGTTGTCGCTGGAGAAACATCAAAGGACAATACTCAGTGGTCCCCATGAGGAGGGCCCAGGGCTGGCATGGATGTTTGGGAATGAATTTCAGAGAGGTAGGGGTATCACTTTAGTAGATCTTGGCATCCTTTAATCTCCCTGGGACTGTCTCTTGTGGCACTCCCTTGCTGCCAAAGATCAACTGGCAAATTTACCATGCATCGCTGAAGATGTCATCGCAGATGTATAACACTGAGAATAAACACATTTCATCACAGGAGCAAAAAAAGGTAACAGTACAACAGAGAAGAAAATCATTCACGATCTGTCTCTCATAGATCCTCATATTGTCCAGTGGTCATGATGCTGGGAGCTGTGCTTGACTACTCTGTGGAAATTGGAAAACTCACTGCCCTGTTGTCTGCCTGCAGTCATACCATCCTACCTCAAGGGACTCTTATCTCTCTGGAACTGTAAGTCCAAACAAACCCTTCCTTCTTTGTGTTGTCTTGGTCATGGTCTTTTATCATAGAAACATGAAAGTAACTAGTTCAGCTGGAGAGGCAGCTCAAAGCCACAGATTCTTTCACTGCCTTTCTCATTAGGCTCCTCCAGTCTAAATCATCCCTCCAGCCCTTCTATCACCTCAAGAGGTGGGAGAACGGAAGCACATAGAAATTAGGCTTCCCTGCTATTTGTTATTAGATCCAGTGTAAACATCTTTGGCAGTTGTAATGATGTGTTCCTTTCCAACTATCTGGATAAGTTGAGGTAGGCTTGCCCATGAGTGTGATCACTTACATAAAGGGGATTCTGCCAGTTTTCATGCTAAATTAAAAAGAAACCTTTTTAGTTAAGTAAAAATTAATATTCTTATATAAACACAAATGCACAGTTCATGTTTTAATTAGCAGGTTACAACTGTTCATTGTAATCTTCATTTCAGAGTCACTGTATCCTGTATCTGGTACTCAGGCAGGTATGCCTTCATACTGACTGTCTACCCTCTGGTCCTGAACCCACCATCTGTTGAGTGCTTCTATCACAGTATGTTTCATTCATACTTTTTATTGCATTGAGTATGGGCCTCATGTAGCCCAGGTTGGCCTCAAAGTCTGTATCTAGATGTATTTCTGGCCATGAATGCTTGATCCTTCTGTCTCCAATTCTCAAGTGCTAGGATTTCAAGGACACATTGCCACACTAGGCTCTTCTCTCATGTTTACTTTGCTAGACTCAAGCCAGCCATTATTCCCAGAGGTTCATGCATCTTAGTGGAGAGCCTCACATTGAACCCTTTGTCCTGGTGCTGAGGGTCTCACACATGAGTCCAGAGTTGGAAGTGTGTTGGTGAGTATGACATTTATGTGTGCATTCACACACACCTGTACATCCATCCATGAGATCATATAGTCTGTCTATGTGGAAATTTATGAACTGACATCAGTAACTCTAAGTTTAACCAATACCACAGAATTGTATTCACTTTCTTGACCCATTTGTAACTCCCATACCTGCACTGGAAAACCTGCCTGCTTTAGGTTAAAGATTTATGGATGTGATCATTACCCCTTGCATGCAATTGCCTTGCTGGGTTGTCTCTGTCCTATTACAGTCCTAGGTCCAGCCTGGGTTCTTCTCTCCTCTGCTGGAGCTTTCATTCTAGATGCTTCTCTTCTAGCTGTCAGCCTCAGGTCTTCACAGGCCCTGCCTCTCAGGGAAGCTCATGTTCATTCCTCTGGACAGATGGAGTTGTAGTGAATTGTGACTGCAGCTTCCAGAAGAAGTGATGGTGCATAATGCTCTAGTCCAATTTCTATTGCTGTGATAAATTACTGTGTCCAAAAACAACTTAGATGGGAAGAGGATTTATCTGGATTACACTTCTAATAAGTCTTATCACTGAGGGAAGTCAGGGTAGGAACTCAAGCAGGAAATTGAAGCAGAAACCATGGAGGAATGCTGTCTACTAACTCACTCACAGGCTAATCCTCAGCTAGGTTCCTCATAAATGGGAAGGGCCCCCTGCATGGGGAATGGTTGCTGCCCACCGTAGGCTGGGATTTCTAACACTAAGTAATAATAAAGATGGTCTTTCACAGATGTGTACCATAGGCAATGTGACCCAGGTAATACCCAGATCAAAACTCCCTTCTCAGGTGACCTTTGGCTGTGTCAAGTTGACAAAGGAAAGTAGGACATATATTTCATGCAGAGGCCAGTCCAGAAGACACAAAACTGTTTAGGATAATTTAGAAAATGCATGTTGATAGTCATTCAAACTTGTGATTTTATTAGGATAATTAAGTTAGTTAATTTCAGAGGTTCTAAGTTGATCAGATATTAAGTTGTTAGAGACAAGCAACATTTGCTTACTCAATGAATATGGATAGATGGTCTTCAAAAACTTCAAGAGATCTGCAGAATATGGCATTTAAAGATATTTTTGTTATTTTAAAAATTCTTTGACATGAGACTGTCAGCTCCTGACAGTTCCCATTGGATTTGGAAGGAGACAATGAGCATCAAGAAATCTCCCATCAGGAGATAACTCCTACTGGGCAGAAATGCCCTGCTCTCTCAACAGACTATATACAGTCCAAAGATGGACCAGAGCTCAATGCAGGTAAATTGATGGCCTGATTCTGCAAAGACAGAATGGGCAAATCTTATTTCCTGCTCCACAACTAAGTCTGTGAGACATGCTTGGCCAGAAGGCTGAAGATGATGCTCCAATGTTCTAGAAACTGGGGACTGTCTAGGCAGCCAGTTGTCTGTCATTTCATAGTTTTGGAAGTTGCTGGCTCTGCACTTCCTATCTATTCAGATATATTTATCCTTCTCAGGTTTCTGATGTGATTGAAAACTACATAGTTATAACATCAGAGTAAATTTTAAATCATCTAGGAATTAAAAGGATGTTTTAAGGTTAAGATGGTTTAGTTAATAATGTAAGTTAGGATAGAAGTTGAATTAGGTATAGATCCTTAAACTCATCAAGAGAGATATTTAATAGAATATGTCCTAGTTAACTTAGTCAAATACATATGGACTGGATGTTGAGAATGTATGCTTTTAGTTTTCATAATTGTTTTTATTGTATTTATTGTTATTGTTACTGTATTGTGTTTATTGTTAAGAAAAGGAGCCTTTTGCTAGACTTAAAGGGGGAGATGGTGGGGGAAAGTCTAATATTGTTTCTGATACATTGAATTCAATGCTGAGATCTGGTTACCGCCCCTTCTGAGGCATTCTCTTGATTGGTTAATAAAAGTCAGTTATGGCCAATTAGCTGGGCAGAAAGAGTATAGGAAGGCAGGACTTCCTCAGATCACAGCAAGAATTCCTCACACAGAGGGACTGTCTCTCCTTTCTGCCGGGAGACACAGAAGGAGACAGATGTCTGGAGAAATCTGGAAGGTACTCACAGGCACATGTTGGTTTGGGGTTAACTTAGAGTAGCTAATTGAGAGTCTGCCCAGCTAAGGGCTAAGCGTTAAAATATTAAAAAAAAAAAAACCTCATTCCACATGGCCAGGAACATCTGCATATCGTGGAGAATGGTAGTGCAAGGGGATGTATGTATATATGGAGTCATATTTGGGTATAGAATTGCGAGCTAGCTTAGATGGGCCAGGAATGCACAACTCAGGCCAAAGCTTGTTAGAAATCCATGTGGTCTCTGTATACTCTTTTGTATGGCTGCTTAAAGATTAACAACTGCTGAACCAATTAACAATAACATAAATACTGGGTAAATACTTTAATTAGCCACATATTTTTTACATATGGTGCCCAACGTGGGGCAATTAGAATCCATGCTTACAGTCTGAGAAGGCCTGGGTGAAAGCCAGTTTCCTAGCCACAGAGCAGGGAACTGAACCCAAATGCAATTCGAAGGTGCGGCTAACTTAACAAAAGCTGTTGCCTTGCAGCAAAGGCAGAGAGCTAAGGCTTAACTCTCCTTACATACTAAAAAACTGGCAGCCTTCTAAACAAAGTTTCAGAACAGAATTAAAAAATGGAGGAATTCATAATGTCTCAATACATTTCAATTCCAATTGAGTTTGTTCCTCTTAGCATGCAAATGATTTTTACCCTGACAACTGTGGCTCTGTGTATCTTTTTTCAGAAAGTTCAGACTAGGATAGTCTTAAAGGAAAGAATTTACAGATGGAATGCTAAATTGTCAATAATGATAATGAAGGAAAAAGGGAGGCCTTTCCTGATCAATAAGGCAAAATTGATGGCAGCTGGAGATAAGAGCTCCCTGGGTACTAGGTGCCTGTCAGGAGTTTCTGGTATTGGTCCACCAATGAAATACAGTCGCAACTAGATTTCAAGGAATAATGAACAGAACTTTAGTTGCAGCATGGGATGACATGGTTAGACATGCCAAAGCTTTTGGAATGTTTCTTTGCTTGAGTTTTGTTTAGATGTCTTTGATTTCCCTATATCGGGAGGTAAAAGGATATTTTTCTGGTTTGACATTACTAAAACATAAGAGACTTTTGAAGATTTTGGGCAGATTTTGAATTGTCATTACAGTTCAAGGTTGTGCTCTGGATTACAGAGATACAAAATCTGGGATTTAAGTGAAATATTTGAGCAGGGTGGTACTAGCACACACCCTTAATCCCTTAATCACATCATACTAGAGGAAGAAGCAGGCAGGTCTCTGGATTCTAGACCAGCCTGGTTTAAACAATGACGCAGGGTGGGAACCCTGCTGAGAAGACAAGACTGCTTACTAAATATAGTCTAGAATTCAAAAATGACACATTTTTCTTTGATGTTAAGTTTAATAATGTCCTTATTGATTTAAGGGATAAATACATGTAATCTTAAATTTATGTAAAGAGAAAGAGGTCACAACCCAGTCTCCTTAGGTGTGGAGCTCCTGCTGGAGAACTGGTTTCAAGAGGCATTTTGCCCCTAAAAGAGATATGTTAATCTCTGGGTGTGGTGGTGCACACCTTTAATCCCAGAATTTTGGAGGCAGAAGCAGGCTAATCTCTGTGAGTCCAAGGCTAGCCTGGTGTACAAAGTGAGTCCAGGACAAGGCTATACAGAGAAATCCTGTCTCTGAGGAATAAAATAAAGAGAGAAAGAAATATATTCTGTTAACCAATGTAAGGACCCAGAATTAGGCTTGGGAAGAACTTGCAAACTGCATGCCTCCCACAGTCAACATTTAAGAAAAGCTAACATAAAATAGCATCTCCTTAAGAATGGAGCTTCAATGGGAGAATTGGAACTCAAACTAATAAAAAATGGTTTAAGTAATGTTATTGTTTAATAAGGGTAATTCCATTATTTAAGTTCATACCTTGATCTCAAAACTTGGGAGACAAAGAAACAACAGGTTCCTTGTGTGTTCGAGGCCAATCTAAATCTACAGAGCTCTACAGAGCAAATCAAGACAGCCCAAGCTACAAAGAGAGACCCTGTCTCAATAAGGATAGATAAATCCACATAGAAATTAAATCCCCAAAGAAAGGAGAAAAGGAAAGAAGAAATATATAAATGCATACTTTTGTTCCCAAAACATGGGACACAAAGACAGAGACAGATTGGTTCCTTTTGAGTTTGAGGCCAACCTAATCTACAAAAACCAGAACAACACAGAATAAACCTTTTCTAATCAATTAATAAATTTATGTCAACTGTAGAGGAGAATATTTAAACTCAATACAGTCTTATGCTGTATTTTCAATTTAAAATAGATTATATATAGCATATATATGTATTTCTATTACATGCCATATTTTTATATGGCATGAATGGAGACTTACTTCTGTTCAAAGAACAGAAAATATTCCTTAATTGATTTGTACATCCTGCACATCCAAGGCATTTTGGTAATTGCAGAACTATATGTTAATTGTGAGAATTATATATTTTCAGAACCGGACCAGAGTCCAAAGAACACAAGACAAGTATCCCAGATGATCCAGCCTCATAGACTGCCTCAATAGCTGTTTCCTCAAAAATCTGCATCCAGAAGAATTTCAAACAGCTTGCTGAGATGGCCTACCCTCAAAGACTGTTCCAGACAAGACAGCAATAAAGCCCTGAACTTTCCTACCCAAAGTCCAGACTACAAACTGCTCAGGACACTCAAATTGCTGAGCACCTAGAGACTGGACAACAAATGTTACAATTTACTTGCTTAACCATTTTTTTTTTCATTTTATTTGGGCCCCTAAACAGGTTTTCTGTGACCCAATTCAGCAGGAAGTAGTTTTAAGAGAGCAATGTCCCATTCCCCAAAAGTGGGGTGGATGATTCTTTGCGGGTTTCCCCAACTCTGCAGGTGAAGCACGCTTATCAAAAGCTGCATGATTTACTGACTGACAACTTGATATCACTCACTAGCCATCCCTACCTCCACTGGGAATTCCTCCTGCATACCCATCTGCAACAGGATGTAAACAAAGCACTCAGTAAGACGACACCAGCCTCTGAGTTCAATACTCTTAAAAGTAATGTGATATTTAGTTATTTGAGAGTAGAAAATCACTTGGCTTAATTTTCCCTATTTCATAGCTGAGAAGAGCCACTATAAGAAAACCAATTTGTAAGTTGTAAGTGAAAGGAACACTGTACTTTCCCTTTACTATTTAAAGTTTAGTTGATTCTAGAATAAAAAGAAGTAGAATTTCATCTCACACATGAGCAGTCTCAGTGAATGTGAAGACCACCCAGAAAGGATTCATGATTATGTTGCTGTTATTCTTATAGAAGAAGAGGAATTACATCTTGTTCCTGCCCCACAGACCCTTTCTCCTCTGAACTCTTAAAGAAGACATTGCAGTGAAAGCCACTTATCCGCCACATATACAGACATAAACACATGCACACAGAGACATATAAGAGCACAACACAGATGTACATGCATATACAGGTGTACACATACACCTTCACACATAAGTGTGTATCCACATGTGTATACACAGATGCATACAGAAACACACATGTACCCAGAAAAACACATGTGGATACCCAAGCCTATGTATGCACAAGATACCCATGCACATGTAGACTTCACATATGTATACATAGATACATACAGAAACACATAGGTGTGCCCATGCATATGCATGCATAAGATACTCATGCACATGAGCACAAGCTACAGACATATACCTGTTTGTGTGCATATGAGCAGCCTAAAATGAGGATAATCTGTATGGCATGCTATAGATGGCTCTCCCTCTCATTAGAGTAAGCCACTGACTTGTATGGAGTGTATGGTACTGATGGTACTGATTATGTATCAATAGGACTATTTTAAATGGTATGTTCAAACTTTGCCTTTTTGTGTAGAAACACAAGTTAAGCACAAGCAGGGGAAACAGCTTAATAGGATTACAAATCGTTTTCCTTGATCAAATAGAAAATCATATTTTATAAAATTTGATATCCCCCCACAGTTAAAAGCCTAAAACCAGTTCTTGGAATATTTTGTTGTAGGCAGTTGAGCTTTCTGGACATTTCTCAAAGCCTTTTGCTTTGTATATAATGAATATTTGTTTTGCAACAAAGCAAAGCAATTTTCTCCTTAATTATCCAGTGAAACACATACCCTCCCAGGGGCTCTTTGCTTTCCGGTCTCTTCCAACCTACTGAGCTATTCACATTGACGTACTGGTTCCATTCATTTAACACAGCACATTTTAAGGAAGCTTCATTTCTGAAGCATTTGTGTTTAGTTGAGATTCCCTTCTGGTGGAAGCGTCCTAATTTTCTGATAATAAATAAAAACTTACACTTCCTGCTTCAAGCTCTGAAGTAGCTCAGCTTCACCTAAAAAAATTCTCGTGGGAGCAGTAAGTTTGGATGTAAATAGTCTATTTTTCTTTTTTAATTTATTTAATATTTTTCTCTCCCATACTTTGTCAAAAAACATTTTGATATTTTCCTGAAAACTTGTAGCCTGGTATATATGATGATTAAGGATATCTGTGAGCCACAGAGTCACTACTAACATCTATTTATAAAAGCAGGAAGGCCACTAACACACAGGAGTCCATGGCAAAAGAAACAACTCCTGAGAAGAGATGCCAGAGACAGCCTCCTTCTCCAGGGTGACCATGAGAAACAGCTCTGAGACACTAAGTGACACTCTATTTTGACATTCTGTCCTCTGAGGGTTCCTGAGGCTGATTTCTACACCCTGAAATTATTTTTTCATGTACACAATGTGTGTCTATATCTCTATTCTTCATGGACAATATTTAGATGGAGCACTCAGCCCTCCAGGCTCATTTTAAACAACTAGCCATGTAAATTCTTATGAAGATAATTGAATTAATTTTACTAACTATCTGTCCTTATGAAGTTTGAAATAGAACTCTGCAAATCTTCAGACTTCTAGTTGGGCTTAAGCACTGAATTTTAACATAATCAGTTATGCAAATTTCAGTTGTTCTGTAAGGTACTAAAATGTTTAAGTGCTAACTCTCGATGAAATTCAAGTGCATCTTCTTCCTCCCCATTCTGTGACTTGCCTTTCTGCTCTAATGTCAGGCTCTAGACTCAGTCCTGCTTTGTCATTTTGGCAGAAATATGAAGCAATTAACACTTCCTTAGATTTTTAATATCTTATATCTCCCCCTCTCTCTCTTCAGATGGTCAGGTTTCTAAGCCTTATTCCCCGCAGGGCCACAATATTTATCTGAAGAGATTGGCCTAAAATGAGCTTGTCTCTTTTCTCTTAGAGAAAGGTCCCATGTTAATGCCATTTCTTGAATTTTTTTTTTACAGGAGAAATCTCTTAGAGACAGAACAAAGTAGAAAGACAGACATTAATGTAAGCACCCTTAATCACCAATTTACATTTATTTACATATTTACTCATGTGCTCTTGCTTTCCACTTATGGTCTGTTGGAAGCAGTGGTTATATTCCACAGAAAGGCAGCCATTTATTTGGTTTCCTTGCGACACTGGGCTTTCATCTGGCCTTCCTGAGCACAGTCTGGCTGAGCTGACATAAGATGGCTCTGAAGCAACTTGTTGTGTTCCTTAGTTTGTGCAGCCTGGAGCAAATGGCTCCCCAGCCACTGCTGGGGCTCTCTGTTTCTGCTGTTGCTTTTCTTTAAATAGCAGTCCATAATAATATTCCCTCCATGGGATCCTATTAATTTAATAATTTCTATTCAAATGCCCATGCAGGCACTCTGCTGAAACACTGCTAGAGTAACTGGCCTGGCTCCAAACTTCAGAGGAGCACAGCTGACAGAGCAATCGTGGTGGAGGGCTGCCCCCAGAAGCCATGTTTTCATGGCACATTTCATTGCCTCTCACCCCTTCTCTCTGCAGAGAGTGTCCTACAGGCGCTACCTGTTTTCATGACCTTACCTACATTATATTACATAAACAATATCTGAGTTCCAGCAGATAAACTTGGGGTGTGTTTGCTCGTGTGGTTTTCTGAGACAGAGTTTCTCTGTAGCCTAGATTGGCATGGAACTCCAGAACCCTCTCACTGAGTTTCTGAAGTGTTAGGATCTCAGGTATGCATCCACTTGCACAGTACGAATGCCATGTTTCTTTAGGTAGTTTACAGTAAAAGCAGGAGAGGAGACATCCTGGATGCTTTAAGATGAAAAAATAAACTGCTGAAAATAGTAAATTCTTATTTTGTAAGCAAAAATTAAAAAGGTTTGAGCAATTATGCTTTAACGTCAGGAGGAGAGAAGGTGGATGCATATGAAGTTGACAATGCCTCAGATATGATCAAGAGTCTGCTGCCGGCCAACTCTCTCACAAGTTCATAGCATTCAGTACATATTGATAAGAAATAAGCAATCCTTCTCTTTTAAGGACAGGCATAATGGCCACAGAAGCTTCTCCCTTAACAGGCCAGCAGAATTAAGCAAACCCTGGTAAGTCATCCTTTCTAAATACCTGTGGGACTTCAACTCTGTGTACAGCCACTGTAGGCTTTGGCAGTTTCCAAGTGTCACAGAAACTGCCATACTCCCTGGAAGGTAATTAGGTGTTTCTGCACCCAGAGCAGCACTAAACACAAACATAAATAGAACTATTACACATCCCACATTTTTAGTTCTTAACCTGTCAGAAGACTGTACAAATAAAGTTAGAAACTCTTAGAATTAAGCATCATTTGCCAACATTACTGACGATGAACTTCATATCTGTGGCTCCCACGTGATCTATGCACAGCTCAGACCACACTTTGATATGCTGTTCTAAACACCTTTGTTATTGGTGACATTCAGTCAACTTGCAAAATTCATAAATCCGTTCTGATAGTTCACCCATGTCCACTATATTTGACAGAAAAATGTTTCTACTTGGATCATCATATTAAACAAAATAGGACAGGGAGATGTACATGTTTTCTTTCATTTGTGGCCCTTAGAATTCTTTACATCCACACACACACACACACACACACACACACACACACACACACATACAGTCCTACAATAGGGAAACTAGGGGAAGGGAGGAGTCTAATAGGAGGAGAAAATAGGGGAGTAATTGGAGCATGAACATAGTCAAAGCAGATGATCTACTCTACAGCAGTTATCTATATGAAACTGAGCCCTATGAACAATGAATATACACCAATCCACGAGAACAATCCAGAAGAGAAAAGTAGTGAGCTGTTTCATCTAAATACACCTAGACACAAGGGTTGTTTTTAGTTAGGGTTACTGCTACTGTGATGAAGCACCATGACCAAAGAAACCTGGGGAGGACAGTGTTTATTCAGCGTATACTTCCACAGCACTGCTCGTCTGTTCATTGCTGAAGAAAGTCAAGACAGGAACTCAGACAGGGCAGGAACCTGGAGGTAGGAGCTGATGCAGAAACCATGGAGAAGTGCTGCTTACTGAGTTGCTTCCCATGATTTTGTTCTGCCTGCTTTCTTGTGGAACCTGGGATCACCAGCCCAGGGATGAACCACCCACAATGGACTGGGCCCACCCCCATCAATCACTAATTAAGAAAATGCCTTACAGCAGAATCTTATGGAGGTGTTTTCTCAATTAAGGTTTCCTCCTTGAAGATGCCTTTACCTTGTGTCAGGTTGACATAAGACCAGCAAGGACACTGATTGTCTTCAGGTCAGCTCTCATGTTGGTGGTAACTCAGACAGTGGTTGAGGGTAACACTTGGGGGTCTTTCTGGGTGAGATGAGTCTTGTGAGCATGCTGGTGTTGGTGAATTGTGAATCAGATTGAGACAGAAAACTCCAAGACATGAAGAAGGCTCATAACACTGAAATGTCTTGTCTGTGTGTTTGAGCAAGTCTTTCTTAATGTGAAACATGACTATTTGCACATGGAATGATGCTAATTTGGGGGCGATGGTCTTATAATCTCAGAGGAAGACATGAACATGGTTGCCAGAGGGATGTGAGGAGGCTACTGTGAAACACCTGAGGGTTCCAGGAGCATGGACAAGACTGGAAGAATATAAGGAACCTGGAAAAAGCAGCCTGTGAGATAAAGAGGACTTGCCAAGAAGTTTAAACTTTATATGTTGTGACATGAATCCAATGAGAGCATGAAGTAGATTTACACTGAGTAATAAAAACAACACCCATGGTATGTACAGCATGCTAGTACAAGTCTGTAATCTCAGAGCTTGGGAGACAGAAGCAGGAAGACCTAAAGTTGAAGGCTATCCTTGTCTCCATGTTGAGTATCAGACCAGTTTGAGCTACATGAGACCTCTTCTCACAAACAAATATTCAAATAAACAAACAAAAAACATGCCAAGGTATGTGTGAAGTGAGTGATGTTTCATGTTTCTGTGGCCAAACATCTGACCAAAGCAGCTTAAGGAGAGATTCATGTGGGTTGTTGGAGGTACAGTCATGGTGTGAAAGGAATGAGTCCAGGAGCATGGGACAGCTGGTCATAGCACACCCACAGCACAGAGGCAGAGGGAGAAGAGTACTTGTGCCCAAATTGCTTTCTCCTTTTTATTCAGTATGGGCCACCACACCGTGCCGTAGTGCTATGTACATTCAGGATGGGTTTCTTCTGCTCCATTAAACCATTCTGGGAGCAACAGTCATAGTCACACCTGGAAGTGTGTTTTCATGGTGATTTCAATCAAGTTGAGAGTGAAGATTAACCATCACAGAGAATTGGGTGGAAAGCCCAGAGGGGCTTGGGAAGAAAGGAGCTCAGAAGAAGGGGGATGACCTGGTTGGATTCCAGAAAGGGAAAAACTTTAAGGCTGGCTGCATTTTATCAGAGCAGCAGAGAGGAGTAAAGGAAAGGAGGTCTGGAGGCCAATTACCTGTCTCCTTAACATACCCTTGTCCTGCTGGGCTGTAGTTCTGTTGTTCATGGTGTGCTCAGGAAGCATGTTGTAAAGACAAATGCAATATGAGCAACCATCTCAGACCAGAACCTGCCTGCATCTGGGCTTGAATGTCAAACATCTAGTGTATCCCAGGTTAGGTGAGGCATACTGGCTCTCTTCATGGCTAAGACCCGACCTCATGTACTCCCTGCCTGGTTCTACACTTCACTCTTCTCAGATGAGGTCACTCAGAGGAAAATGTTTCTCTCATATTATCTCATGTCATCCTAAAATCCAATAAAATGTGCAAATATGATTACTATGGAAGAAACTATTTTAATCTGCTTATGGGAGAAAATTAAATAACTCAAGAGAACTTCTTGGACTGAGTCATGTTGATTAGTACAAAGTTACTCTTGATTCACAAAATACATGGAGCTACAGCACAGTTATTGCTAAAACATAAACATTAATATAATTTTAGATTACTGTCTAAAGAGGAAGAAAAACAAGCTATAGTAATGTGCTAGGAATGTTTCCATAAATATATTGTTATCAACATTTTTTTGCAAACTAATAAAATGCTCCCAAAGGCTCATGCATTGAAGAATAAGCCCTAAAGGGGGAGCCAGTAAGAGATGCTTAGATTATGAGAATGGTGACCTTTTCAGTAGATTAATCCATTGATGAGTTCACTTGCAAGTAGCTATGAGGAAGTAAGGCTTGTTGGAAGGAGTTATTAGGAGTATAACTTTGAAAGATGTATGTTATGCTTGCCCCTTCTTAGCTGCCTATCTGATTCCCAGCCACATTGGACTATTGGAAATTGAAATGTCTATTCATGTTACACTCTGGGAAAGAACTTACCTATATTTTGCCCATGACCTGAGACTTTGTATAAGGGTGACTTTAAAAACTGATGAACCAATTAATAAAATGGAGAAAATTTGAGGTTGGTTCAGCATTTAGGTTCTGGAATGGTTATTGCTAGCTGCTTTAGGCCATATTTGCAGTAAGAACCAGGAACCAAATGCAGAGCAGAAGAATTTTTAAAACTTGCAGTTTTGCAAGAATAAGACTCAGTTTAAAATGTCGAATGAGAAAGACATGATTGATGAACGTAATTGCACCATGAAAAGAAATTAATCTGGAGACATGAAGAAAAAGAGGAGGAAACAGTGTAGGCACTGGAGTTTGGGAAGAAGTGCTTGAAATGCTATCTTCTGGACAAGGCATGGTCACTGCATTCAAGACTCCCCATAGCTGTGGTTACTCATGCAAAGTCAAGCCAGTCAACATTCCCACATGGATGTGTGCTCCTAGCTGAAAAGCTATTGGCAGCTGATGGCTTCATTGGAGGGTGGCCATTGGTAGGTTTGGACTGTCCCACATCCACATGCATGTGGGCGGCACTAATTGCACTCCTAGTTTTGTGTCACATTCTCTAATTACATGAAGCTTGATGGAAAACATTTTGGAGGGATCCAGAAGGGGATGGAGGAGAAGCTATGATTACTATTATTGTATATATGGATGAAATAAAAATTTTTTTCTTGTTTTTGGTTCTTTAAGACAAAATTTCTCTGTGTAGACTTGGCTGTCCTGGAACCAGGCTGACCTTGAACTCAGAGAGATCCACATGCCTCTGCTTCTGGAGTGCTGGGATTAAAGGTGTGCCATTACCACCTGGCTAAGAACAATTTTTAAAATGACAGCATAATAGTACCTAAAATGATAGTACATCATACCATAGGAAAGATGCTGTTGGGGCATATTGGACATTTTCAAGATGCCATCCATGCTAGGCTTCTGGATTTAAAGGTTGAAACTCATTTGAAAGGCTTTACTTTGAGAAGAGAGTACTGCCCTACCTAGACATGGGTATGGAGGTCTGTAGCCATGACATAAACATCACAGCAGTAGTCACATGACGCTGGCCCTTTGGGTAGGTAGAATACAGTTTTACAAGGTCATAAGAGGGTTCTATCAGCATATTAGAGGAAAGTCTGGGAGGAAAGACAATGTGAGATCTTGCCACCATCCCTGTTGGAAGCCCTTGGGAGGGAGGTATAGGAAGCTGTGTGGAAAGGAAGATGAAGAGGCTTGAAGAAGATAAGGATCATCTGTCAGGGAAAGCTGCAAACAGTGAGCAGAAAGAGATACCGAGAGAGGGAAAGAGACAGAGAAGCCATTAGTGCTGCTGCTAGTAAAGCCATGGTGGCAAGGCTACAAAGTTTTCTGGGTCCATACTCTACCACTGTATATCATGGATTGTAGACACAGAACTACAAAATTTACTGTTTGCCCTTCTAGGTTTTGTTATTGCTTTGGTTTGGTTCTTTTCTAAGTGTTTTGGAGAAGTACTATGAGATGGACATATGCCTTTAGGGGCTGTTGTGGTTTGTTATTGTTGTAGTGAAATGTCTTCAATAGACTCATGTGTTTGAACACTTGGTCCCAAGCAAGTGGTGGTTTGAATGATGTGAAACTTTAAAAGGTGATACTTCAATAGAGAAACTGATTTGCTGATGGTGGGCCTTGAGGTTTGATAGTTGAACCGCGTTTCCTGTCCCCTTTGTGTAGATGCAATGTGACCAGTCACTGCATAATCCAGCCAACATGCCTTCTTCACCCCAGTGGGCATTCCCTGTCTTAATCAGCTTCTTGTCAGATACCTGGTCAAAGCAATGGAAAATGTTTCCACCCTGGGCTGGCAACACTATGGATAGGGGCTGGATCATAGGCCTCTAACCTCACCAGTGGATAAACACGGCTATTAGGAGCTGGGGGCTGTAGGTCAGAAGTAGGTTGTTTGAGACATGACTTTGTAAAATATGTATTACTCAACTCCATTTTGGTTCCTTGTTTTCTTGCCTGTATGTGGTGAGCTGCCTCCTCTGTCATGTGATCTAGTTGTAACACCACACTCCACTGCAGTGGAACCAATTGACAATGGACTGACCTCTGACACCATGAACCAAAACAAGTCTTCCACTCTGTCAATTTGCTTAGGTATTTTGTCACTGTGATTCAAACAAACAAATAAACAATCCAAATGTGATAGCCAAAGAAACCAATCTCTTTCATAAGCCTGGCAAGTTATATGCTCCCACAAACACCTCTTGGTGCTTATTTACTCAGTCATAAACCTAGTGGTTATCTATGGGCACTGAATTACTTAGAACTGCCCAATGTGGTGGCATTTTGCCAAAGTATTCAGTGAAGAGTCCACAGGAGATGACTTTGCTAACAACTGTGATGTGAGGTTTGTCAGTCCTTGGTTCCTGTACTTAAGAATGGAGCTGTTGAGTTTATATCCCATTACTTCATTTATACACGCCATTCCTGCTTTAAGAAGACAGTCAATTTCAAGGTCACTTGACAACTTCTTAGTTCTCAAGGAAAGGAAAACAGTTAAGTGTAGCTTACAGGAATTTCTAGCATCCAAGAGCTGGTAAAGACTCCTTGACCATGACATTTAATTTTGAAAAGTGTAGGGAAGCTGAACATTACAAAGAAACTAAGCACTTCATTGGTTCCTCTACAACAGTGGTTCTCAACCTTCCTAATGCTGCGGCCCTTTAATACAGTTCCTTATACTGTAGTGACCCCCCAACCATAAAACTACTTTTGTTGATACTTCATAACTGCTATTTTGCTACTTTTATGAATTGTAATGTAAATATCTGTTATGCAGGATATTGGATATGCAAAAGGGGTTGAGATCCACAGGTTGAGAGCCACTATTCTACACCCTTGATGCTGTACCTGTGCTAATGATCTTCAGGTCCCAACTTCCAGCGCTGGTGACACCAGGCATTTTCTAAATGAAATGTGTTTAAGTTTCTAGAAATAAACTCAACAAATGGAATATAAACAAAGGGAAAAGATACATGAAAAATTCCAAATGGTGTTGTAGTGGTTTGAATAAGAACGGCCCTTATAGGCTCACATATCTGAATGCTTAGTTACCACAGAATGGAACTCTTTGAAAGGATGAGAAAGATTAAGAGACGTGACCTTTTTGCAGTAGGTATGGTCTGGTTGGAGGAAGTACATTTCTGGGAGTGAGCTGTAGCACTTCAAAAGCCCATGCCAGGCTCAGTAACTCTCCTTCTTGGCCTACAGATCAGTCAGCACTGTGGAGTGAAAGCCCATCTCAAAACAACAACAAGTGTAGCTAGAACAAAACTGTAATCATTTGCTAATGAATACTTCCAATTTTCACAATCTTACTATTTTGGTGGCTTTTTTAGTTTTCTTCTTTTGAGACATCATCTTGTTCTATAGTCCTGGATAGCCTGGAACCCATTATATAGTTCATGTTGTCTTTAAACTAAAAGTAGTCTTCTTGACTCTGCCTCCTAAGTGCTGGGACCCCTATGCCCAACTCTAATGATTTTTTAATAAATGCTATTCATTATATACATAAAAAGATGTTCTTAATAATTTTGATTGTCTCTGTCTAAATAGCCTGTGATGCAGAAACAAGCCTCTCCTTAGCATTTAAGACTATAAATAATGAGACGAATGTGTTCAATAGGCTGTTTGCTGAATTATGCTCCAGTTTCCAATTGCTCCTTTAATGTCCTCTTTATTACTAAATGCTGAAATATAATGTGTCTGAGGGAGAATTAAAAAGACATTTCTTATTAGATTGAAATTAGCATTTAATCTCATCAGGTCCTAGTTTGTGTAATTAAAATCTAAGATCTGTGTAAAGAACAAAACAAAATAATCAATTGTTGCTCTCCAACTGACTTAAAAAGGGAAGGTGAAGCATTTCATTCATATCAAAGTTTATGCACACACAATATTAAAACAGAAATACTAACCCTCACCACTTCAAAGTAAATAAGTGAATTAATGAAAATTTGAAAGTTTTAGTTTCTTACCTTAAAGCTCAGGATTACGCCTTCCTTATTTCTTCTCCCGAATTTTTGCCAGTTATCTGTAATAGAAAGAACATTTCCTTCTAATCCCATTCTTCTTAGCACTTTACTTGTGACAGAGAATTGGTTTATGAAAATACCAAATAATCCAATTTCTGCATTAATGCAACTCTAGGCATTAATCCTAGAGATCAAAAATCCACATCACATAAGGTCTTGACAGAAAGTAACTATTTAAAAAAAGAAAACAAAACCACATGCCAATGTGGGAAATGTGGGGTCCCTGAGAACAGAGGATTTTTCTCTCCTACCCTGTGAACGTAAGTGAGGGTCTAGGGTATTGACAACCACGGCCACCACAGCAACCCTTGGTCAGAGGCTCATGGGTCCTTTGTCTCTCTAATTCAAACAATAGGAGAGTGAGTCTAAAAAGGAGTCTTATTACAAGATTAGAGGTGGGAGCTGAGAAGAAAGAAAGAACATAGTGCTCTTACAGTCATGTTTTAGAACTCCACACCTGGGAACTCAGTGATGGAGATAAACATTCAGCAGTTATAACTCACATGTCTCCTGTGTTCATTATGACACACCCACAGCATTGTAAAAGGCCAGAAGACAGGCTGACATGGAGGAGAAGAGATCTTTCCAGAAGCTTTTGAGAAAGAACTTGCCATTACTTGACGAGAAGAGGTTGTGGAGCCCCATACTTGAGGCAGAAGCCATGAGCCTGTGAATGTTGTCATGGTCACTGTACTATTTTTATGTCAACCTGACACAATATAGTCATCTGAAAGGAAGGAACCTCCATTGAGAAAATTCCTTCCTAAGATCCAGTTGTAGGGGATTGTAGGGGTTGATAGATTAATATAAGTTAGATTTATTGAATATCTAGGTTTCTGATACAGTCTCTTAATTTGGGGAATGAAGATCAACTTCGCTGTGAGCAATTAGCTTATCAGCTTATGGATGAAGTCCCATGAAATGAGGGGAGTCTCTTTGGACTGAAAAACAAGGTTGAAGCCAGGTGAAACAAGTAAAGATTTTATGACCTGGCATTGTTTTCAACTGTTAAAGGGGCAGAGCCCAAATTAAGCTGAAGCAGGTGGAACAAGGAGCGATCCTATTTAAGGACAAGTGGATGAGCCCAGAGAGCTATGTGCTAAGGGCCCCCCCCCCATATGAGAGAGCTCTGAGAGTATGCTGGAGAAAGTGCTGGTAGACCAATGGCCAGATCTCCCTGAGGCAGAAGGAAGCTGGTGAGCAGATAAAGCCTCAGCAAGAGAGCAAAAGGCCAAGGACTAAACCCTGTGGCTCAGCTCTTGCCTAGAGGGGTTTGACCTGTCCGAACAGTGGCCTGAACGGAACTGTGGCCAGCTTTAAAGACTGAGGCAGAATGGCAGAGTTGCTGATACAAAGGAAGTAAGGTGGCCTACAGACGCTGAGGTCTCCCAGAGAGAAGAAAGCCTCAAGCCTTATTTAAGATGAGACTGCCATAGCCAATTTACCCTGACAAACCTGCGTCTGAGATATTCCAGAATAAAGACTGCTAAGTGCATTAAAGAGTCTACCCCAGAGACTGTGTTCCTAATGAGTGAGGACCTGCCCCAGAGACTGTATCCTTATGAAAATAGTTGTAATAGTTATCAATAGGTTTAGTGGTTAGGTCTTAGGGGTTGTAGGAATTTATAGGAGTTGTAGGCATTCATAGGGGTTATAGGAATAGTAGTAAGTAAATGTATTTGTTATAAGTAAGTGTATTTGTTAACAAATAAGTGTTTAACAATTAAAAAGAATGGTTACAGGTCGAGCCCCACGTTAGGTGCCACCTGATACCAAACATTTTATAGGATCACTATTTGGCAACATCTGTGTATATGAAAGAGACACACTTGGGGCTTTTTACCCGTCATGTGATGAGTAAGGAAAACAAGACCATGGAGAACATCAGGGACACAAATTCAGGAGAAAATCATAACTTCAGCTCAATTTCTTGTAAACCTGAAAGGACATGGAGTCTGGAGATCTCTGATAGTGGAATACATTAAATGGCCATAGAAACAATTCTGCCCAAGAACAAGGTTCTTTTACGACCAAGTTCACTTGACCAAACTTTAGTTAGGTTTTAAAAGCCTGGGAACTTAGGTAGGCCAGAAACTCCAGGTCAATTTGTCCCAGAATCTATCACGTACTATCCCCAGAGCTTGGAAGTACTAACTGCTACCTGGAGGCCAAGTTCCTGCTTGGATATGACAGTTCCCAGACCAACAGAGAGAATAACAGAAACCACAGGTTGCCAATGGTCATGAGTTTGGAAGTCCTTGCCTTCTTTCCTAGGTCACCTATGCTAGCCAATTAAAGTACTGTTCCTGGATGATGCTTGATTCTGCCTTCCTGAAATGTATTTAACCTGAACTGAAACTCTGTTCTGGGTGTCCTCCACCTCCTTGGATGAAGAAGCTTTGAGGGTGACCCCAGCATGCTGGAAAATAAAATCCTCTTGCATTTTGCAACATTCTCTAGTGTCCTGGTGATTCCTCGGTTATCCCAGGTTTGGGTTCAGGAACTCATTCCATGACCCTAACAGTTCATAAACTCAAGAAATGATGTGAGGAGGCATAGAAAACTGTTCATAAGAAGTTAAAACTGACAAATATGCTTGAGGCCATCAAGTGTGTTGGCTTTAGCACTGAGTATAGCCTTGGTTAGACTGACTGTTTAAAAGTAAGATTTGCTCTGCAAAAGCATCTGGGCCCACAGATAACCAATTCTGATTTTCCCTGTGAGGGATAATTTAGAGTGAGAGCATGGGGCTCACTTTTCCTACCAAGGGAGGAGCCTGCTTGCCCAAGTTTCTTCATGTATGCAAAGTGTTTGTTAAAGAGATACAAGGGGACATTCCGTATTATTCTATTGGATGAAAAACTTAAAAATTGTTAATTTAGCTTATAAATTAGCACTCTAACATAAAATAAAATATACAACTTATACATACCTAAGATGAGTGGATGTTAACAGGAATTTGTGAAGGAGAGAATGGAAGATGTGTGATTTAAACATGGCCTGGGAGCTGGCAGATATCAGCAGGACAGGCAGTATCAGGATCAGGACCTTTAGTTCTACATTGGGAATGAGTCTTGAGGACTGTTACAGGACTATATTTAATTGATGGACAATAATCTTATATTTGATGCGCAGAGTGAGCTCAGGCTGAGAGGGGATCCACACCCATTGCTGGCTCCTGTGAAAATGACTCTTGTGTGAACTTGCCTTTCCCTCCTTTAGCAGGAGGAGGCCCTGGTAGAATGCACTCGACCTGGAATTGTGTTCAGATACAAACAGCGTCAGAGGGGACAGTAGTTCACAGTGAAGGGTTTGAACCAGGTAGGAAGCAGCAGTCTCTGGAGCAATGAAGCCATGTGTGTGAGAGAAAACATTCTTTTATCATTAATACTTATTAATACTTAAGTGCAATTTCACAGGCAGGGAGGCTAAAGCCTTTCTCTTCTCTTTAATTTAATATTCTCTGAGGGGTTGAACAAGCCTTTGAAACTTTATTAGAACAGTCACATTTTTGCTCTATATTAATATAAGTGATTAAAGTTGAGATGCTTTTCCCATGGCATGTAATTAATTGAGCAAGTGTATGTGCATACATGTGTTTTAAATAATGTCTTGATTTCTTGTCCTGTTGCTGTGGCAAAATACACAAAACAAGGGAGAAAAGGTTTATTCTGGCTTACTTACAGGGGCACAGTTCATCTTATCAGGGAAGTGAAGGCAGCAGGAACTTTGTAAGCATGAATCTATCTCAATTTGGTTGATTTTTCCTTTAAGAACAGAGAAAGAGGGTAGGAGGTGGAATGAGGGGAGGGGTGGGATGAAGCAACTTACTACAGGAGGCTACAACAAGACAGAAAATGAGGATAAGAAAGAAGGAAATGGGATAAAAAGAGACTATCTAAGGAGAGAACAAAGAACATATTGCAAGTGACACAGGAAGTGTGAGTGCCCAAAATTGACAAAATGAGTAGGAGAAAGAGAAAGCAGAACAAGGTGGATGATGGGATAGGATGGTTGGGTGTTGAATGAAGAAGTACTGCGGTTCCCCCCTCATTCCTTCAAGGTCAGTTTCCCTGAGGGACCTCCAGTGCAGAGGACAGTGGGTGGGTAATACCGAGTACAAGTGTAGGTTACTGCATTCTCAATACTAGTATGGCCAGAGAAGCAGAAAGACAGGGGATATTCAGGTGTCATGGGAGGACAAGAACCTTCTCTCCGGCCCATGGCTGTCAATTACAAGACTTCTGATTGAAGCATGGTTACCTCTATATGCCAGAATACCTAATCCTTTAGGCATGGCTTGTGTAAAATAAATGTGCAGGTAACTTTCTCCCCCAGAAGACAGCAGATCCACTTAGAGGTTCTGCCAGAATGAGCATTGAGGTTAAACATTCTATTCTGAAATCTATGAAAAAAATAATGTTGCATGGATAGTCAGGATCCTGGGACAACCACAGCATGCACAGTTGTTAAAGATATATTAAAAGAGAAGATTATTGCATCTCACAAGAAACAGAATTCTCTAAAGAGTCTTTGAAAGGAATTCAACAGTCTTGGAAACATCTCTTAACTGTGGGCTGATCTGACTCATCTGGTGATCCTATAAAACCTCAACTTCATGACTTAAAAAGGAATCTATACATGTTTAATACCTGAGAATGAATGATATTTCATGTGATATATACCCTGTAATGCCAAACCTTTATTCTTTGTTGATTATTTTATCTGAGGATTGTGGAAGGCTTTTAGTAATGACCTTTAAGATTAAAAAAGTTAATTATGTGTATGAGTATGGGGGTATATGGGTACATACATGTGGAGTGCAGGTGTTGTCTGTGGAGGCCAGATGAGGGTATTGTTGGACTCCCCAAAATGGAGTTATTGTTGTGAACTGGCTGATGTAGATGCTGGAAACTGAACTTGAGTTTTCTATAAGAACAAGTGCTCCTAACTGCTGGACCATCTCTTCAGCCCTGGTGATGGACTTTAAAATGCTCTCTTTTGTAACACACTGGACACAAAGCCCAACTGGTCCTTTCATTTGAACAGCAAGTTCAAACATCAAAAAACCACATCCTAGTACTGCTAACCTGTGCATAAGCAGGGTTTTAAAAATTTCCTATTGTATTTGGCACTCAATTTTTACAATGAAGACTGTAGAGCTCTTCAGTGGTGAAGGTTCTTGCTACATGATGATGATGAAGACTATGTCTATTCCTGTCATTTGGGCTGACAGTGAGATGAACAGGCAACTACTAGCCTGGTACTAGAAAACCCAAGCTTCCTCCTACTCACATCACAGCCCTATGTCTGGCTGATGTGCTCCCAACACCCACCTTGAGGCACCACTCTAGGAATTCTACACAAGGCTGCTCCAGATGACTGGGTTTGTCAGATTAGGTAGACAGTGTAATATACAAGTGGGAATTTATAAGCAATCCAGTGGTGAAAACAGACTCCATTAGTGAACACAAGGCTTCTGGGATCTAGAGTAGCCCAGGCTGAGTATTCAGGCTTACAAACAAGTCTGCCATGTACCCCTTATGACCACCACCCACAGAGTTCCACTCATATTGGGTGCTCATGTTTAGAAGTGAGCCTGCCACAATCCTACTGGAACTGTCACCCAAGGACCCCTGCTTTGCTCCAATGGACTGCATTACCAGAGAAGGGGAGGTGATAGAAGGGAAGTATCAGAATTCCTGTACCTAGCCGCTCTTGTGAGATCTCATCCCAGAATTGAAGCTAGGAATAGAAACAAACTAACCCTGCTAGTAACCAGAGAACAGGAAAAGAAGGCTATGTGTTCCAGCAGGGAGTAGAAGACGTCAACAACAGCCCCTGTTGGCTCTGGCCTGTCTGTGACTTCAGCTGCAGCCCAGTGTTTCCACCCTGACTAAAAAACCATCTCAACCACTTCCTGCTGAGGGCATCTTTCTACCTGCTGCTGGATTCATCTGGAACACAGCATATTGTCCTGATAAGACAGGCTGTATCTCTTTGCTCTTTGTTGCCTGACAAGGCTGATACAAGTTTCAGCTTAGCACAACCCATTCCTCTCAGGATATGAAGGTGTGTTCCATAGGCTCTCTTGAACCTAAAATCGAAGTATTGGCCTCCACTCTGAACATTGCTTCTGTGTTCATTCTGCTCTCAGGCACAATTCACTTCCTACATGGTGGGACTAAGATCCCATGGCTGAGAGCTTAGGGCTTCTTCAACCCTCCAAGCTTCCAGCCTCCAACATAACTGGCAAAAGTACAATTGCCCTTGGAGTTTAAATCCTGCTTCTGCTCTTGAAACCCTGCTTCTGGTCTGGAAAAAGCTTTGAGGGCTCTTGAGGATTCCTGGGAGGCTATCAAGTGTTCAGACATACGGGTGAGTACCTACCTTCCCAGCTTCAGGGCCAAATCTGCCTGACCTGCTGGAGCATCAGAGACAACAGGCTGGGGACTGAATCTTGCCCTTGGTGATTCCAGCCACCTCAGTGATGGTTTTCCTCCTGGTTTTTTGCACACCTGTCTTCCTCCCCATGCATCCTGGCATCACCTTCTGACAATCTGCACACAGACTAACAAAATGAAAGTCAGGGGCTCAGCCTCACTGTGCAGATGGAGGCAGAGCCTCCTCATTTCTCCTTTTTCTCTAAATCCTAACTCTAGGAAGCATGAAATCATTTCCTTTCCATCTCTGTGGGATGAATACAAATGTTTCTAAAGGTTAAATAAATCCTCTTTCTAAGTTCTGGTCTCAGGACTATCTTTCTCCAGAACCCAGGAGCTATTTCTCTGGAGAGTCAATATCAAGCACAGCAGCACCCATTTTCTGTGGCAGGTTGGAGTCTGACTTCAGAAAGGCCTGGCCCCAAGTTGCAAGATGACTTCATGCCATAAAGATATGAATAGCCTGTTTCTATGGTCAAGTCAGTTAGTGGACACAATGTCATTGCAATTTTCAGATAAATTTAGGTTGTGCAATGCATGCAAATTATACCTCTCTGGCCCCTTGCCTTGAGCACTGGCTACTGTCTGTGGTACATGTGCAAACAAAGTAGATGCTGTTCCTGTTCACCTACACAGAAGGGCAAGATTGCTATCTTTGCAGCCATTTAGTTCATTCCCTGTAATGCACAGCACATGCTAAATTCAAGCTTACTCAATATCATAACACCACTTCTCTTCTGTTGCCATGGAAATGATTCTGGGTGGGGGAGAATATTTGTGTTTTTGATTATATATTTCTTCCTTTCAACACTTACTCATTTATTTGTCTATGTGTACATGTTTGGTCATGGGTATGGAGGTCAGAAGGCAATTTGTGGAAGTCACTTCTCTCTTTCTATCATGTGTAACCAAAAGAAATGAACTCAGGTCATCAAACCTGGCAGCAAGACACTTTTTTTTTCTTGTGAGACATCTTGCTGGCCCCTTCATTATATTTTTGAGCAGTACCTGTATTAGTTTGTCATTGTCCTGCTTTGGAAGAACCACCTAGAACCACACTGAGATGTTTCTGAGTTGTGCACACACGGGGAGAGTAGACTCACTCAATAGCTATTGCCAAAACATCCACCGTCTACATCTCAAAAGAGGTGGGGTTCATAGTGAAGCTGAACACAAGTTCTTCTCCTAAAACTAGGGAGATGTACTTGACTCTTGGAACAATGGCCTTTAAGGAGATGAGCCAAGGGCTTCTATGCCATTTAATTCTTCCCACTAAGCTTCAACTGGATAGCACAGCTGTAGTAACGGCTCCATCCCTTGTTCTGCTTACAGCATGTGTATATATATTCATCTCCTCACACTGATGCTTGAGTCTCTTCAAGGTCATACTCAGGATTATAATTCTGAAGGCTGGTGTCTTCAATCGTTATCAACTAAGCTCCCCCTTGACAGTGACAACCATTTCTGAATTTCTGCCACTTTTAACCCTCATCCAATAAATGGAGATGAAGAAATTGCCATGAAGGAATTGAGAGAGGAAACAGAGCCTCCAAATGAGGTTTGTGCCCAGTTGTCCACCATGTGCTAGGGCAGGCATTAGGAATAACAGCTGCAAATACAAGAGGGAGGATTTTCTGCGTCTTCCCCCTTGAATGGCTCACCCTTTCCATGGAAACCACTTATTCATTGAAAAGTAGAAAGCAGCTGGCCCCCACACACATGAAGAGCATAATGAAAGGAAGGAATTCTTTGTCACGTTAATGTTTTGTAAGTCATTCTGAGTTAGACTTGGGAAGCTAGAGACCCTGCTTGCAAATACAATCACATGAAGCGGCACGCTTTTATGTCATTTTGTATCATCCTCTTCCTGTTCACATTATGTGATTCTCTAAGAGCAGAATAATAAAGTAAGGCGTTGTTCAGTACTTGCATAAAATTTTGTAGCTTGGTAATTGCATGGAATTTTCATAATGATCCCTTCTTTAAAAATAAGCAGCACTTGATTTTCATCTTGGGAAAATTCTGTGAAACTCAGTATGTTCTCGCTTTGTAAAATGTGTGCACTTCACAGCATGTGTTAGATTTTGGTATTGAATTATGTTTTCAAAAGGATTGAATCGCTAACTCCTCTTAATTTGATGACGTTTTATTGTAACTTACTCAGTTATATTTCTAGCATTAACTGCTTCTGAGGCCGTTGAGATGGCAAATGTAATTTTAAGCCTTGCAGTGATAATGGTCTCACACCATGCTTGTTCACCTTCGTGTCAACTTGACTGGTCTTTGGAATCAGTCAGAAAACACACAGCTCTGAACATGTCTCTGAGGGCATTCCCAGGGATGTTTCACAGAGGAGGAAGGACCCATCCTGAAGCAGCTCCTGAGAACTTCAGATGTAGTGAGTTAAGAGAAGAAGAACCCACACTTACAAGGCTTTCTTATTTAAAAAGTTCATAGAGTACATTTTGATCATATTTACTCACCTCTGCTCACTCCTCTCAGATCCAACCTCCCTTCCCTAACAGCACAACTTTGTGTCATCTTTCTCTCTATATATTTAGAAGCCATTAAGTACAATTTGTGCTGCTCATATACTTTTGACTCTGTGATCAACCTACTAGGGGTCACAACCTTAATGACTCTCCCTCTCCCAGAAGTTTCCAAAGGCCAACAGCTTCATAGGAAGGGATGGGACTTCATGTTCAGATCCTGTCTCCATCATAGGACTTTGTCTGACTTGAGGAGATCTTGTTCATGCTGACACAACTGATATGAGTTCAAGCACCAACGACATGGGAGTAACCAACTACTCTCTGACTGTACTTAAATCCCACTTCACAAGCTGAAACCCATACTAGAGACCATCATCTGGGGCCAAGAGTCTGTGGTGAGGTAGGTCATGGGCCTAAGGAGAAAGCCTGATACTAATATCTATTTTTTTTGTTTGTTTCGAGACAGGGTTTCTCTGTGTAGCCCTGGCTGTCCTGGACTCACTTTGTAGACCAGGCTGGCCTCGAACTCACAAAGATCCACCTGCCTCTGCCTCCCGAGTGCTGGGATTAAAGGCGTGCGCCACCACTGCCTGGTAATATCTATTTTTTAAATTAAGGCTTGTAGTCTGCTGACTTTCAGTCCACAGAGAGGCATGGCCACCTTACCAGAAGTGTATCTGTCTTTACTCTGAAGGTGGAAGTTGACTATGTTTTCCAGTGCTGTGGAAGGTTATTTTTCCTTTTGAGGCTGTGCCTTACTGCGACTTTGAGACGATGGGAACAAAGAGAGTTTTGTCATCCTAAAGGAGATACGGCAGTGTGAGACACAGATATTAGCACAGGGCTCCTCCAATAGCATCATTTAGAATAAAACATTCTGATTTCATCAGGGACTTCACAGTTCTTCCCTGGGCCTGCTGCTGTGTCCCTGGGCAAGGATGTCTGATCATCTTACATCTTGTCACGTGATAGTCATTTGCTTGCATTGAACATAAATTATATTCTATTTTGTGTAGGTTTATGCATGCAGTCATAGCTGCTGTAAGTTTTTGTGTGTAATGCTCTGTCATGGTTGGCTGCTGAGGGGGCATAGCCAGTTCTCTTCAGGGATGTGTCTCTTCTTTATGTTTACTTATTACTTCAAGTTACATTTCCATCAGAGTCCCCTCTCTCCACCCCTCCCTATCTCACCCTCCCACCATCTCCCCCTTTTCCCACCTATCCTACCAGTGTGGGGTGCCCTACATATCAGCCCCTCTCATTTCATCAGGTGTATGAGGGCTAAGAGCTTCCTCTGACACTGGGGGCCTACATTGCAGCTCCACTAGGGCAAAGTGTGCCACTAACAGGTAATTCTATGTTCCTGTTCCTTTTGGTCTGTTGGTTGTAGGATAGTTATCATGTAGTATATGGCTAAAATCCAGTTATAAGTGAATATATGCCATGTGTATCTTTCTGGTTCTGGGATAGCTCACTAAGGATGAGCTTTTCTAGTACAATCACTATGGAAATCAGTCGGGCAATATATTAGAAAACTTGGAATAGCTCTACCTCAAGACCCAGCCATACCACTCCTGGGTATATGTCCAAATGATTCCTCACCAAATCATAAGGACATCTCCTCAGCAATGTTCATAGCAGCTTTATTTGTAATATCTAGAAATTGGAAACAACCCAGATGTCCCTCAACCAACAAATGGATAAAAAAAAAAAAAAAAAAACAACTGTGGTACCTTTATACAATGGAATACTACTCAGTCATCAGAAACAAGGAAATCATGGAACTTGCTGCCAAAGAGATGTGTCTCTTGAAAAGCTACCCATGCTCCAGTAAATGGTCCCACATCTGTGTACCTGTGGGCAACTGAGTGGACTTATTGGGTTTAAAAATGAGAGAGAGAGAGAGACAGAGACAGATGGAGGGATGGCTTAGAGGCTCTATAGTTATGCACTGTTGATCTTTCAGATCAGGGTTTGATTCCCAGCACTGACATGGTGACTCACAACCATCAGTAATTCCAGTCCTAGGGGATCCAACATTTTCTTTAAGTGCAAATGTGCACATAAATGCTTGGAGGTGAAGCACTCATAGACATAAAATAATTTTTAAAGAAGTACTGTAGGTGAAAACATACATTATTTGTCTTTCTGAATCTAACTTCAGTCAATGTGATGATCTCTGGTTGAATTCATTTTCTTGCAAATTACTTTATTGCAAACGGTTTTATTTTTCTTTACGAATGAGCACTATCTATGTATGGTGGGAGAGGCAGTCACATGAGTCAGTGCATACGTGGAAGTCAGAGGGCAACATATTAGAGTTCTCTCCATTCACAATGGGATCAGACTCAGGTCTTCAGCTGTGGAAGCAACTGCCTTTCCCTGCTGAGTCATTATGACAGCCCTGTGCATATCTTTATTCCCTATTCAATTTATGGACACCTAGGCTGATAAGTGATGGTTACTGTGAGTGTTGCTATGATCAGCATGGATATGCGTGTGTCTCTGTGGTGTGCTCCCTTTGATTTCCGTAAGTACATTCACAGGAATGATCAAACTGATTCAGTTATAACTTTTTTGAGGAAACTCCAACTTATTTGCTTAGTAGCTGAACAAATTTGCATCCCCCAGAGAAGCTTTTATTTTTTCCTTCAAATGTATTAGAAAATTTTGTAGTCTTGATTAGCATTTTTTTTTTGTTTGTTTGTTTCAGGGTTTGAAATACTTTAGTTTGTGTCCTGCTGTCCTTCAGGACTTCTGGTGAAAGGTTTGTTTTCATCTTTAGAGAGACTCTTTGTGAGTGACTTGGCACTTGTCTCTATCAGCTTTTAATATTATTTACTGTGGTGGTTTGAATGCGAATGGCTCCTACAGGCTCATGTGTTTGAATGCTTGGTTCCCAGTTGGTGGAACTATTTGGGAAGGATTAAGAGGTGTGGCCTTGTTGGAGGAGTGTGTTGCTGAGGGTGGTCTTTGAGATTTCAAAAGACCATACCATTCCCAGTTAGCCCTCTCTAGAGCTTGTGGATATGATGCAACTCTCAGCTACTGCTCCAGTGCTACATCTGCCTGCCCTGTCACAATGGTCATAAACTCACTTCTGAAACTATAAACCCCAATAAACCTTTTCTTCTATAATTTATCTTGGTCATAGTGTGTTATCATAGCAACAAAAAAGCAACTGAGACATTTGCTTTCTGCCATTGCATTTTAAACTGTCACAGGGCTTGATGAGTTCAGTTCTGTATATGTCTGTTTGTAAACTGAAATGATTTCTGTACCTGGGTACTCATGTCCCTTCTAGATTTGGAGATATTTGCAAAATTTCTACTGAGTACTTTTCTATGCTTCCATTCAGCATCTCAGTTTCCTCTTCATTACCAAGGCTTGTGAAGTTGGTCTCTGAAGCTTGTCTCATATATTCTGGACTAGATTGCTAATTATATTTTCTTTATTGTTACTTCATATAGTGATTCTTCAGCCTTGTTGTGAAGCCTCGATATTCTTCCACCTGGCTGCTCTAGTATATTGATGATGCTTTCCATTGATTAATAAATCAAAACACATTTGATTTATTCATGTATTCATTTACAGTATTTCAATTTTGTTTTTTGTCCAAAACTACTCTCTCTCTCTCTCTCTCTCTCTCTGTGTGTGTGTGTGTGTGTGTGTGTGCATGTGTGCATGTGTGTGTGTGTGTGTGTGCGTGTGCATGTGTGTGTGTGTGTGTGCGTGTGCATGTGTGTGTGTGTGTTCACTTTCCTATCCATGTCATGAACTTACCTCTTTCTTTTATATTATTTTGCTCCTCTTTGATATCACTGGATATTCTTAGCATTGGGGCTTGAATCCCTTGTCTGGTGCTTCAACCATTTCAATCCATTTGGTTACTGTTTTTGGAAGAGTTTTATCTTGAGTTTTCAGCTTTGAGTTTCCGTGTTATGATTTGCACACTCCATTGTGGTTGAAATCGCTCCCAGTTCTCTGTGGGGCCTTCTTAGTGAGCAACATTCTCATGAGGACTCAATTCCCAGTAATACTTAGAGAGGAGAAAACCAACAGACATCATAGCAATAGCACCTAACCAAACTGTCAGCTCTCCCAGTTGCCCTCCCTGAACAGCCAAGATTGGGGTATGGGGCTGTTCCTTTCTTTCCTCTCTGCATCTTTCTGTCCCTCTATTCTTTTCAGATGTGGAGACAATTATTCATTGACTTCTGATATATTCTTGCCCTTTCTTTTCTATTTCTCCTTGTGGAATTTCACAAAGTCTTTTAAAATAATATATTTTAAAAAATTCTCCATACATGCCATATATTTATACAACCTGTATACCATTACCTCTTTCCAACTCCTTCAGCCCTCTAACCTCTTTCTAAGCTTTATTTTTATGGCTCTTTTTATTTTGTTATTAATAACCTTCTGTGTTCTATTAGTGCTGCCCATATATGCATGGGTGTGAGGTCATTCACTGAAGTATGAGCAACCTATGAGCATGACCATATCCCCAGAGGAGAGTAACTCTTCATTCCTTGGCAGCCATCAACTTCCAAGAGTTTCCAAGCTAGGGGTGGGCCTGTGGGCCTCCACCACCCCACACTGGAATTTAGACTGGCTTGATCTTGTACAGCTTTTGAGAAGTTAGACACAACTGAGTGAGTTGATGCATGCAACAGCAATGTTATGCCCAGAGGACAGCATTTCATAGCTCTTCTCTTCATCCACTGGCTCTTACATTGTTTCTGACCCATCTTCAGTGAAGTTCCCTGAGCCGTGGATGGCAGGCAGTGGATGCAGATGATTCATATGCAGCTAAGCACTCAGAGTTCCTAATACTCAACACTTTGACAAGTTTTGAATCAATGTACTAACAACCACTGTCCACTGTAAAAAAAAAAAAAAAAAAAAAGCTTCTTGGACCAAAGTTGAGAGCAGCACAAATGCACAAGGATAAATATATAGAATGCCATTTGATAACATGTCTATTTAGTGAAACAGCAGCAGGATATTCTCCTACCTAGGGCCTGCATTGCCCGGTCATAGGCTTTTATAGAGGTTTATAGTCCCAAGACAGAAATTACCTCCCTCAAGCTAGTTTTGCATCTGAGCAGAAAGTAGTTGATTGTCCCCCTAACCTACACTCCACGGTTGCCAACAGGTCAGTGTCACAGGATGCTGGATCTAGCCCTGTGTAGGACCAGTCATGTCTTCTCTTTCCCAGAGGTCTGCCTAGCACCATCTACCACTATGAAAGCTGGCCAATTTGGAGAGATTGTCCTGGTCCATTTGAATTTGGTTTCACTATATCTTGCATACAAAGTGAGTGGCATCTTTAACATTAAGATTTTTGTCATCTAGTTATGGTGGGAAACCAAGAGCAGTGGCATTATAGTATGTTATTTTGCGTGTCTCTGGATCTCCATGATCAATAATTCATAAAGAAGTATCCTGTGCCTAGCCCTGAGATTCTCACTGACTAATCCACCTCTTTAGAGAAGAGCATTATCCACTAATGCAACATATTTCTACTCAAATTCCCTTGAAAACAATCTCTCTCTATATATATATATACATATATATAAAACATACATAGACATATATGTATATATAATATAAAAACAGATATATTAATATATGTAAAACTAACTCCAGAGAAGTAATTTCGGTCCTGATACTATATATTATATATAATAAATATGGTAAAATTATATGTATAATATATATTATAAAATTTAAAATATTAAATATAAAATAAAATTTTATATATTATAAAAATTAACATATTTAAATATAGTTATTATATATAATATATATTATTTTATATATAACATTTTAAAAATAGCTTACAACTACTAAATTTCTATAAGTCTTCTTAATGTATACCTAGTTTTGTTTAATCTTCTCCCCAATCTCCCCATCCCCACTTAAATCTTTAACTACAAATATATCATTCTCTCCTTTTATGTAATCTGTATTCTACTGTCCCATCTAATTGAACTTTTAAATTTTAATCTCTCCATTGTTCCACTGACTTGTAGTATTTATATCTAGAGTTTCATGGGAGTAGTTTATAATTTGACATCTTACCCATGCCCCCAATCTAAAACATATTTGATAGGCTTTAAAGACTTTAAATTATATTTTATATAAATTATTCAAAAATTGTATCACTTCCAACAAAGTCAAAATATAATTTGTGTTTTTGTAAGGGAGAGTAGTAAGACCTGTGAGTAGATTTTCAATTTTTATTTCTCATATGAAAATCCAAATGATAGGAAAACAATACAATGATTCTGGTCCCTATTGTTAATTGCTCTTTTATGTTAGGGCAAGGCACCATACCCTGGGCATCATGAAACAGATAAGGTTCCTGAAGGATCATGGATCCAATGACATAGTCAAAAACAAAAACAAAAACAAAAACAAAAAAACCATGGGGAAAGCCAGGTGAGTTGAGATGCCCACAGGCCATCAAGGGCTATTTCTCTTGAGCCTCTGTGTATACTGGGCTCACCATGGACCATCATGGCACAGAGTCCTGGGCTCAGCTTCAACATCACTGGGCTC
>CAJQZJ010004760.1:9679716-9699828 GCA_907164525.1 Lophiomys imhausi
TAGTAATAAATAAGTGTTAAATAATAATTTAAAAGCTCGGTTTCAGGGTCATGCAATACTCTGCTGTGCATCTTACTTTCCCATCAGGAGTGACATGACTTGGTGGGTGTTTATTTCACTGTCCTGGTTTCCTGAATAGCTCTGACACTATACAGAAGCCAGGATGATATACAGGATGGAAAGGGAACAGTAACATCATTTATTGCCAATGTAACATTAGCCGGTGAGCATTGTGTCTGGTGTGCGACAGGTCTTACCTGAACACTTCCTAGATGGACAGGCATGGGAATTCATGAATGGCTGCCCCTGGTGATTGCACACATAGATGCTTTCAGCCAATGGGAAAAGGGATCAAAAAATGTACTTGTTGTTCAGTTCTTCCTTTGAAAGCCTATATATGTAAAAATACTATTATTATTCTGTATATATTAGTTAATACAGGAAATTATTACTGCAGCAGTTATTCTTCAACATGTTATTTTCCAAATAAAAGACACAGAGACCTTTTAAATTTACAATAAGCCTTAAAGCACTAAAGCTGGGCAGATTTCAACCCTCTACACTGTCTTGTCTGCTTCCCTGTCAAAATCCCCAGAATACTGGCATATGTCCCATTTGGGCTGCTTCTGAAGCTCCATCAGGGCAGTCCTCAGAGCAAGCTACTTGTGGCCATGTACTCAAGGTCTGCCCTAACCCATGGTGACGCCTTCTTCCTTACCCCATCTCCCCCTCTGTCTGTGGTCTCCTCCTAGACCTACCACCCAGTTTCAAGTTCTGCATACCTATTGTCTCTCTGCCCAGCTACAGGCTTTCAGCAACTTTTATTATCCAACCAGGGATAACTGGGGGACCATTCCTCACATCGCATGACTACAGGAGATGAATCAACTTTTATAACAATGCCTGTGTCAGGGTGATAACCAGATCTCAGGACACTGAAATCAGCATCTGAAAGCACAGTGCACAAGACCCTTCTCCAGAATGTGTGAACCTGTATGATGCACTCTAAAGCCAAAGTGTGGAGAGAACTGTCTGCCCAGAAATTAAAAAGTCCAGATGATTCCAGCACTAACCCTCTCCCTCCTCCAGATCTGGTTTCAAGCTTCCATCCAGAGAGTCCAGAGTTGTTGAGAGGTGCTCGCAGTGGCCAGACAACATGCCCTGGCACATGTGCTCCTGCTGCCTTGACTGTGTGGCAGAGGAATTAATATGTGTCACCCGTCAGTCATCCTGGCTTTCAGCAGTAGAGATAGCCTGTCTCCAGCCCCTTCCCAGGTAGCTCAGGCTGCACAGGTAAGTCCCGGATGAGGGGTCCTCCTCTGTCACTGAAGCCATCAGTCTGACCCGAGGCTGCAGGCCCCTAACCCTATACCTCATGTGAAGTCACCAAGGACAGGGAAATGACACCCTGAAGGATCAAAGGAAAATGCAATCTCCATTGCAGGAATGCTAATCTACCTGACCCAAGCATCCTCTGCACAAAGAGGTATGGCCACTGGGTTCTGGGGACAGCTTGGGACAAATGGTGGCAACTAGAGGCAGCTGGGGGCAGCTGGGGGCAGCTGAGGCAGCTGGGTAGCTGGGGCAGCTGGGGGGTGCTGGGGCAGCTGGGGGCAGCTGGGGGCAGTTGGAGCAGCTGGGGCAGCTGGGGCAGCTGGGGCAGCTTGGGGCAGCTGGGGCAGTCAGGAAGTCATGGGAGTGCTGATGCTACTGGTAAAACAGATTCCAAATTGCTCCCACATTTTTCATTGTACATAATCCAACTTTTAAAGCTGCTGACATTTGGCTGGGGGCTGTGGCCGACAAAATGTGTATCCCAAATGATGTTTATGTGATCCGAGAAAATGCTGAAGCCATTTCTTGGTTCAGAGACACCAGTCACCATGCCTGACCAAGGCATTATCTCCAAGATGCATACGCACTTTGGTTCACACTCCTCACTCCCAGCCACGTATCTTTCGTTGCAAGATCTTGTGATTTATCCACTGGGAAATTTGAAGAAACCAAATGACTTGTCACCATCTTTGTGATAAAATCATAAGTATTTGAAGGTTTAAGTCGAACATCATCTTTCTGACTCACTGTGAATCTCACTCTCCCTGCCCAACTTCCACTTTCTCCAAGCATGCTGGCTAACTCCAGGCCAGTGCTGTGTATGGAATGCAAGGACCTGGTGTGCTGCTACATCCTGCCCTCTCTACATTCATGCATTAGCTTTTGTCCCCAAAGGCACAAATATATACTATACAAAGAGAAACAATATGCCCTATGACATCCCATCTCCTAGAGCCTAACAACATCTGAAGATGTCACGGACATTTACTTCTGTTTCGTTGACTTGTTTTTATCATCATTTTCAAACCCTCCAATTTCTTCCTCATGACTCACTGGCCCAACTCATTTCACAGGTATATAAATTAGATCTTTTTTAAATGTTTGGATTTGTTAAATGGTTTCATTATGTCCCCATAATCCACTCCTTGACTGGAGAACTGAATACAGATCAGAGAGCCTGAATGACTCTGAGTGCTTTTAAAACTCACACATTATAAAACAAAGCATGGAGTTCAAAGTTTTCTTTCTGTGACTTATGGCACAATAAACACACAACAGAGTGTAATAACAATGTGACAAATGCGTAAAATTACTCCAGCAGGATTAGTCAAGCAGATTGCTTTCTTAATTTTTTTTTAAGTTTTCCTCTTATTGTTGGGTTTGTGCATGATTTTTCTGGATTCACATGCTACAACATAAATGTATAAGTCAGAGGACAACTTTGTGGAGTCCCCTCCTTCTGTCTTTATTTGGGTTGTGAAGATCAAACTCAGGTTATCAGGCTTGCCTGACAAGTGTTACCAACTGGAATTATCTTCCTATCCTGGAATTGCTTTCTTTGGCTAATACCAGATATTTTCAAGAACTTGTCATAATTGGCTAATTATATCATTTTACTCAAATGAACATGCATGTGATATAAGCATTTTGTACAGACTAAGTTGTGATTGTTGACAATGGACAAGTAGCTGCTCAGTGAAGAAAAGGGAAGACAACACCATCACTGACCGAATTCCTAGGAAGGAAGAGAATCCCCAATGATCGGTGTTTAAGTTTGTCTGTATTTTCCTGTTTTAAATTTTTTGTTGTGGAGAGAACCTTTTATGTGGAAGAGAGAGAACTTTTGCCAAGAAGAAACTTTGTCATTATTGATGCTAGGATGTTGAATTGTTCCCAAATCACTCACCTGCCCAGAGTAATGAAGATCCACACAGTAGAAGTCAAAAACAATCTCTTCTTGGTTCAGTGAAGGTCACATGGGATCAGCATCTGAAGACATAGGTTATGCACTGGCCAGTCAAGAGCTTGCTGAGTACTGCTGAGTACTGTGGATTGTACAAGGGACAGATCTGATTACCCAGTAAACTCCAAGTGTGGGGAGCACTCTCCTCGTGCAGCAATGAGGAGACTGACTGTAAGCCAGTGCTAGTTGGCTGGTCTCAGGTGCCACATAACAGAGGCAATACCTTCCTGGGCAAGAGAGTGTGAGCAGCAAATGGCCAGCAGCCCTCACCAGAAAAACTAAATCAATGACAGTGTTTTCCTTATGTTTCTATTCCTGTGATAAAACCCTTTGACAAAAGCAATCCATGGTGGTGTTCTGATCTCTTTCTACATTTTATGTAATCCAGGCTCCCCACCCAGGTAATGGTCTCACCCAGAGTTAAGATGACTGTTTCCACATCAATTAACATAAGATAATCCCCCAAAGTTTAGCTGGAGGCTAACCCAATCTAGGCAATGTCTCACAGGTGTGCCTGGAGGTTTGCTTCCTAGGGAATTCTAGATTCTGGCAAGTTGACAAATAACACTAATGGTCAAGGCTGGCAAAACAAAGTGTTACCTACCTAAAATAAGAGCAGAAATCAGGCTAAGAACAGCTGGGGAGGAGCTGAGAGAGGCAGGAGGAGAAAGTGTGGCATGAAAACGACAGTAGAGCCTTGCAGCACTCACATCCCTAGAGGTTTTGTTTTAAATTTAGGTGCATTTGACAGCAAATCACTGTCCAGGAAGGTCCCATACGAGAGGTATGCGAATTTCGCATGCACCGAACCACCTGATGAGTATCCAGTCTTGGTGTGGCCTCATGCTCACAAAAGCAGCAAGCTCAATGTTCCTGAAAAGTAAATGAAAATAAAACTATTTTATTCTCAGTGCTCAGAGGAGATGGGTAGTTAGTCTGGCTTTCCACAGAATGGGTTTATTGGAAATATAAATAAAACTGAGGGACAGTACAGTATTCTGTTTCAATTTGACACTTACCTTTCCTGCAGAAATTGAAACATTCACAGGATGCTCACGTCCCAGCCTTGCAGTTCTCATCTGAGGTGTTGCCCTCTGACAGGCACCTTCAAAGCCATCTAGCACAGGAGCTGTGAAGCTACCAAGCCGGTGAGCAGAGCGAGCCGCACGCTCCAGCTCTCAATCAATTTCACTTACAACTGAGCCATTTACACCTGTCTTTCTTTCCAGTTTGGTAATTTTCCCATCTCTACAAAGAATTCACAGTTAATTCTTTAAAAACAATCATTTTTCCTGAGAACATTTATTCCTGTTCAATTTTTTTTTGGATCATGGGCCAGAGATCAAAATTTCTAAACTTCTCCCAAAATGTAAAGGAAAAAAAAACTTGCAGAGTTTCTTACAAGGGTGCATAAATTTAAGTATTGTACATTACCTTTTACATGTGTGAATTTACAGCACAATATAGTTGTTCATAAATTAAATATTTTGATGTTTTTATTCATATTGCAAAGAAACCTTAAAAAATTATCAATAATTTTGAGAACTTCATAGCCTGATATTAACTTCATCTACTCACCATTTAGTGTTTAAACAATATGATATGTTTTAGAGCCAGCCTTTGAACATACTGTGGGTGTCTGCACTGGGGCTGTCAGCAGACACTGAGTAATTCATTTGGGTGTGCTAGCCCAACAGTGTCTTTTGGGGGGATTTGCATCTGTGAAACTTGATCAGCTTTGAAGAGTATAGGCTTTCTCTCTTGTCTGGTTCGGAAGAAAGCCCTTTAAATACACGACTAGTTATTTTTCCTGTTGCTGTGATAAAGTAACAGGCAAAACCAACTTGTGGAGGAAAGGGTTTATTTCAGCTTACAGTTGTAGTCCATCATCTAGGTAAGACAGGGCAGGAGTTTAGGGCAGGAACCTGGAGGCAAGAATGGAAGCGGAGACCACAGAGGAAAACTGTTCACTGGTTTGCTTTCCACGGTTTCATTGAACACTTGTCTAGGTTTGAAACTGTTCACAGTGGACTGGGCCCTCCTACGTCAGTAATTAATCAAGCAAGTTACACCCCCCCACACACATACACAACCCCCCTACCCCCCCCCCCCCCACAACCCCCCCCACACACAAAGATCAAACTGATAGAGGCAGTTCCTTCTTCCCAGGTGATTCTAGTTTGTGTCAAGTTGACAAAAACTAGTCAGCACAACAGTTGATCTTGACACTTGTAAACAGGATAAACATAGGAAAAAGTAAGGAATTCATGGGATGATTTTCCAAGGCATAGAGCAATGGTTCTCAAGCTGTGGGTCACAACCCCTTTGGCAAACCTCTGTCTCCAAAAATATTTACATTATGATTCATACCAGTAGCAAAATTACAGTTACAAAGTAGCCATGGAAATTAATTTTATGGGTTGGTGGTCACAACAGGAGGAACTGTATTAAAGGGTCACAGCATTAGGAAGGTTGAGAACCACTGGTTTACAGGAAGGCTTGGTAAGAGACAGGGGAAGGGGGAGAGGTCAGTAAGAAAAGGGGGAGAGGTAGGGGAGAAGATGGGAGGGGAAGGAGTAGGGGAGGAGGAGGGGAGGGGGAGGGGGAGGGGAGGGGGAGGGGGAGGGGAAGAGAAGGGAAGGGGAAGGGGGAAGGGGGAGGGGGAGGAGAGGGGAGGGGGGAGGGGGGAAATCACAGAAGACTTAGCTATGTTCAAGTCTCCTTCCTCTTTCTGCTCAGGCAGAGCATCCTATGTGTCTCACTTCTGCTGTGGGATGAATACTTGGTTGTGATCATTGGATATTTACTGGAAATGGTGATAAAATCTATAAGTAGTATTTTTGTTTTTAAAAAGATAGTATTTAAGCCCAAATTGTTGCTCAAAGATTAAGGGACCTAAGTTCAGTTCTCAGAACTACTGTAACAGTGTGTAACTCTGGTTCCAGGGGATCTAGTATTTTTTTCTGGTCTGAGGTCACAACAAAACTCAGAGCTCTGTAGGCTCCTGTGACGGTGTATGTTATCAACTGGAAGATGATTTAAAATTGAGTTATTCAGTCACAGTGTGGGATTATCTACCTTCCTAATACCCTCTTTATTCCAAGAAATGTGCATTATAACCATTTCAGGCTATAATATTTCCCAGACTCTTCCCTCTGAGAGCAGCAGAGACGCCCTTCCCTGTCTACTCACCACCACCTTGGCATGCTGGTCCTGGTTTTTAACTTAAACTTTTGCTTTAGGACTTATTTACTTTTGCCTTGGTTTAGTGATGGTTAATAAATATGTGTTAACTGATACTAGCAAAATGTATCAGTGGGCAAACACCCTCTCCAAAGACCTGAGTTCCATCCCTGGGACACATGTAGTAGGAGAGACCCCTACAAGCTGTCCTTTGAACTCCACATGTATACCATGGCATTTGCATATACTTCCCTCAAAACACACCACACACACACACACACACACACACACACACACACACACACTAATTCTTAAAAAACTAATAAACTTTATTTAAATCTGAAAATAACAACAGGCCCTATAAAGCTGCCTAGTTTGTTAGCATTTATCTTTTCCCTTTTCATTTTAGTAACCTGGGCTTGTTTGTGTACATGCATGTGTGTGTGTGTGTGAATAATGCACACATGCAGGTGTGTGTTAATGTGTGGGTGTGATATATGTGTGCAAGTAAATGTATATATGGTAGGATGCACGTGTGTGTGTGTGTGTGTGTGTGTGTGTGTGTGTGTGTGTGGTGGGTGGTGGGTGTGTGTGTATGTGTCTGTGCAGGCCAGAGATCAACCTTGAGTATCATCTGTCAGGCACCGTTCACCTTGTTGTTAGAGACTGGGCTGCTCACTGGTACGGGGAAGATGCCAATTAGGCTAGGATAGGAAGCAAGCCAGGAAGCCCCAGGGTTCCACCTGTTCCTGTCTTCTCAGTGGAGGGATACTCACATACATCACCATGCCTTGCTTTATCCTGAGTATTGGAAAGCAATCTAACTCAAGTCCTCTTTCTTTATTAATTGAACTATCTTCCCAATCCCTAGTTTTGTTTTTTCTTCCTACTACCTATTTTATTCATACTTAAGTGCATATATCTTAAACTTTAAGATGACTTTAAGACTTACAGGATAAATGAGGTTCTCTTCCTCTTCCTCTCTCTTTCTCTCTCATTTTCCTTCTGTTGACTATTTATTAGGTGATGGACTCGACATATACATGAGTGAATTTTACGTCTATATAAAAGAAAATTCAACTGAGAAAATCCACTTAACAGAGCGTGAGGGAAAATTTTATTTTGACTTACATTATGTGTATCTAGAGCTGTGGCTACACAAATATACAAAATAGCCTTTGCAAAGTTGCTTAGTTGCTTAGAAATATATCTGATAAAGAGTCATGAAAGTCTCACATGTTACGTTGTTCAGTTTTTAAGACTGTGCATAAACCCTGGGACTTGGACCTACTTTTCTTTCCCCTGGTAAATGTAGTATCAAATATCAATCTCCACAGCTTCTATCAAATCTAAAATTGTTTATGGAAGATCATTCAGTTAATATGTTATCCATATAATCCATCAGGTTAAAGGAGACCCAGGAGTGAGGTTTTTGGTCATAATGGTTGAGGTAAGCTTTTGTAAATTAACTTCTTCTTTTGTCTGTCTTAGTTTTCACTGGAGGACACGGTGGTGAACACAGAGAAGTTGTTACTATAATCATCACATAGACGTTGATGGGGGAGTTTTCACTCAATGTCTCAAAAGTTTCCTTTTAGTAGTTTCATGTTAAAATGTACTTTAGGTACTTTAAAAATGCTACAAACCATAGCAAATACTACAATATCACATCCCGTAGTATGGTTTTCTTTTTAACCACAAACTATTAACATACTTCCCTAAATTTTCCTTTAAAACTCCTTAACAACTTCATACACCTGTAGACTATATTCTTCACCCCTTGCTATCATCACACACTCTCTTGTATCTCCTTCCAGCCTGCCTTGGAAGAAGTATGTCTTCCACTATCATGTCACTTTTGCTTGTGTAGCTGGTTGTTTTGGTCTGTGACCCAATGAGTTTAACAGGGGTCATTCACCTGGCCATGGGTGTGCAGCTCTCTACTGGAGCGTGAATAACTCACCAGCAGTTATACTATTGAAGACAATGACATCATGTCCCCCCAGAAGTCATTAATTGCCAATAATTCTCTGGAGAAAAGCGGGATCCAATGAGCCCCTCCACACCCATGACTAATGTTAACAGATCTAGTCTTGTGTTGGGTCTATGTAAGTAACCACAGCACTGTGGGTCCATGAGTCCAATGGCAATGCCATGGTTAGAAATCAGAAGTTCACAGTAGCCTACTGCATTATTGACTCTTACAGTCTTTTTGTTTCCTCTTCAGAGAAGTTCCCTGAGTATTGGAGGGGCCATATGAATGTTTGTTCCATCGAGGACTGAAGTAGTCACTTATTCCTAGGAGATACAAGAGAGTGTGTGATGATCTAGCCATGATCTCTGAATTAATCACCATACACTTAGTACTATAAAATGAAGCTAAAACAAGTTAATCTGACCAAAGTCTCATGCTCTCTCTCTCTCTCTCTCTCTCTTTCTCCACCCCTCACACACATGCAAACATACATGACATAGTTTCACATGTCCATTTATCATACAGAAGCAATATGTTCTTCCTTACTGCTGTAGATCTTTCAGTTACTGCACTATGTCACATCTTGACTAGTAGGTTTATATTTCAGTGTGTAAATTCCACATCTAGCTGAAACTGTTGTTAATTTTTCTCTCCCAGTAATCTCCATAGTAACTTCCAGCACCATGAAAGCTAGCCAGCAGAGATGAAAACTCCAGCACAGTTCCAGCTTGATTTGTTTATGTTCAGCATTCGTCTTACCATCTAGTTCTAATGGGCAAATAAGAGTAGTATTAAGACCTTGCATTGTTTGGGGGAGGGGGGTCTGTGGTGCCTTCCTCACCAACAACTCATAAGTAGGTCTCCCAAGCCTAGCATTGGGATCTTTATTCAAGAATTCATAGCTTCTGAGGTCAGCATTACCCTCCCATCTGAGGTACTTCCATTCAAGCTCTTTATTTTTAATCAGTTTATAAAGTAGTAGGTTTTCATATGGCTTCTTCATAGATCCTTAGTTTTTATTAGCTAGCCCTGTCCTCAACTCCATCCCTGTGTCCTCACCAGTTTAAACCTTGCATCCCTTGGCAATATCCCCTTTACTTTTGTGTCACATCTGCTCTACCAACTCCACTCTATAAGGCCTCCCCTTCCAGATTGTCTATAGCTCCATGGTCTCTAGAGAAAGTCCAAGTTAAATATACACATTTGTAAATGTGAAGTTATGATTCACACCTGAGGGGTAACCAGCAGCATTTCACTTAGTGGTCTGAATTATCTCACTCAGTATAGTACTTTCCAGATCTGCAGACTTTCCCCCCAAATTTCATAATTTCATTTCTCTGTGGCAGAATGAAAGTACACTGTGTGTGTATTGCATTTCTATTATCTCTTCATCAGTTGATGGAATCTAGGGTGTTTCCACTTCCTGGTTCTTGTGAATAGAGAAGTAATGGGTGTAAATGGGTAAGTATTTCAATAGCAGACCAGGGAGTCCTTTGAACACATGTCCAGGAGTGGTAGAGCTGAATCACGAGTTAGTTTTACTTCTTGTTTTTTGAGAGAGCTCCAGACTGATTTCCTCAGCAGTTATGCCACTTATGCTCCCCCCAACAGGGTGTAAAAGTTCCTCTTTCCTCACATCCACACCAGCATTTGTTGTCATTTGTTTTCTTGATGTTAGTCATTATGAAAACATGAGACAGGATCTCAGAGATTTCATATGCCTTTTCTGAATGACTAAGGCTGTCAAACACGTTTACGAGTTTACTGGCCGCTGGGCCTGGTGGTGCACGTCTTTAATCCCAGCACTTGGGAGGCAGAGGCAGCCGGATTTCTGTGAGTTTGAGGTCAACCTAGTTTACAAAGTGAGTCCAGGACAGCCAAGGATGCACAGAGAGAAACCCTGTGTTGAAAAACCAAAAAAGAAAAAAAAAAGAAAAGAAAAGAAAGAAAAGAAAAGAGTTTACCAGCCATTTAATTTCTTCTTTTGAGACTTCTGGTCAGTTCCATAGCCCATTTCTTAATTGGTGTGTTTGTTTTCTTGATGTTTAGATTTTTCATTCTTTGCATATTTGACACTAATCCTATGTCTGAGGTGTAGCTGGCAAAGCTTGTCTCCCATTCTGGGGGACTCTTCTTCCCTTTATCGTCAGTTTCCTTTGCTCTTTAAAAGCTTTTAATTTCACTTGTTGATTTTTGACCTGTCCATGACATACTTTCCAACTTTTAACTGTTGTATTTTCCTCTCAGAAAATAATTGAGTTATATGAAAGAATAAAAATTGGAATTTAATTTGGCAGAATGTCCCCACGAAACTGGCATTTATGCCATGCTTGCTGTTTATGAAGCAGGCTGAGTCTGATATGCCAGGAGATGGGATTCTTGAGTTCAACCCTGTGGTAATTGCTATGGGTCCCTCTTCTTATACTAAAACTTAATGTTGATTAATATAGTGATAATATCTACCTGAATTTTAGTTTTTAAAAATCCTCACTGTAAAGTGTTGTTGTATTTTGAAAGGAAACTCAATTGCTGAAGATTAAATATTGTGATTTTTTGTTTTACTCACCAGGAGTTGAAATGAAGAGCGTTTTGAGATAATAAGACAATAAGAGAAAGAATACAAACAAGTCCTTGACACCGCGAGCAACAAGAGAGAATGAAGGAAAGATGCTGCTGCATCATGGCCACTTGTGAATGCAAATCACCATCAGGTCCTCAAACTGCAGATCTGAGGGGCTGTAAGAGTAAATGTGCCCTTACACCGATTCAGAGAACAGTAATGCAGTCTGTCACAGGGACACAGCTCCTCTGACAAGCACATGTGTGCTCTCCCAGACTCTAGTTTGGCTTTAGTTTGTGACCGTAGGCAAATCACATTTTTTTTTCTACTATAGAGCTCTCATCTGAAAAGTGATAATGTTGTGTTCACTCCCATCTAGACACCCTTGATTATCTTGATAGCTGTAAGGCACCATTAGGCTAAGTAGCACAAGATAGTAAAGAGAAACAGGAGGCGATTAAAAAAAAAACAAACAGACAAGCCTTCAAGCCTCATCTGCAGTTACCTCATTGGTAAGACTGCTGACTTCGGCCATTTTCATCCTAAAACTATCCAGCTGAAAAAGTTTGTGAACATACTGAATGAGTAAATGTAGCATTTTGTTTCTGCCCTGCTCTATTTTGGGCTGTCATTACAGAATACAAACTGGGTAATTTACAAAGCAAATTTATGCATTTCTCACTGCTCTGGAAGCCCAGGGCCAAGGGGCAAACACTTGGCAAAGATCTTCATGTTTGCTATCCTATGGCAGAAGGAGAGGAGGAAGAGAAAGACAAGGTATATTCCCAATTCTGAAACATAATGGAAGCATTGAAGTGTCTTAAATGGGCCATCAGTCATCTGTATTCCATGTGTTAGTGCCACCATCACTGATATCCTAGTCTGCACCACCCCCTACTCATCTTCACCATCATTATTAACATCAGCATTGTCTTCCTCTCTGTCATCTCACCACCATCATCACCACAACCCCAACCACAGTGGGTGTCCTCACTCTCATTTCACCACCATCACCAGCATCTTACCATCACCACCATCATCACCACAACCCCAACCACGGTGGGTGTCCTCACTCTCATTTCACCACCATCACCAGCATCTTACCATCACCACCATCAACACCACCAGTCTCATCACCACTATGACCATCATCTTCATCATCACTACCTCCATTACCATCATTCTCATTGACACTACCAGCAACAGCATCAGCTCAAACCATCATCAGCGCCATCGTCACTATCCCTGTCCTCTTCCTCATGATCTCACCACCATCAGTATCATCCTCACTGTTACCATCATCATTGTCACAATGATCATTCCAATCTCCATCATTATCATCTTTTTTTTGTACAGTAATTCCAGAGATGAAAGATCTTTTACATGAACTATTCTGTTCATTTTTATATTCATTTATTTAAAAAGTAAGATAGATATCCAATGAAGCTACAGTACAGCCATCTGCTCCACATCTACCATAAATCTAACATCCAGTAAATGTATTTTAAATGCTTCACACTGTGCTGTGTAAAGCAATGATATTCCACACAGAGCTCTTCATACATTTAGCTTCCAAATATGCATATTTAGAAGCTCCACATAAAGCAGTGTCCAGATGCTGCTGAGAATCAAAGAGCTATGAAGGCTCCTACTTTCAAGGAGATGGGTGCTTAGCAAAAGCAATGGCATGTAAATTCTGCACAAAAGTTACAACATGAATCCTTCGAGTGTCATGTGACATTGGTTGATATGGATGGCACAGTGATAAGAATATTAGACAAAGACTGGCTCTGTTTGCTTTCCCTTTAAAAGCATGGCATATGACACCACAGCTCACACAGCTGCCTACCCAGACAGCTGCTCCTCTTGTCCACCCCAGCACTCCATGATGACTTCTCTGTAGCAGAGCTGAACATTGAACCTTCCATAGGAGATTCTAAACTGTATCAACTGCTTTCATAAACTCTCTTCTGAACAAGTGCTAGTTCCTTTTAGACTAACGGCCCCTCTGACACACATTTTGAACTGTGTATTAACCTTGTTCTTTTCTCCTGTCCACACGCTGTGGACTCAGGGTATTTAGATGGTGAGTCTCTGTGTAGCCTCTGTGATGGGGAGTTGGATCATGTAGAGTATGAGTGAATTCTCATCAGAGGACTTTCAGCATCTGGACCCCATCACATTTAGTGTCCAGAGCAATTCCAGTCAGCAAGACTGACGGAAAGCACCCACATGCCTGTGCCTGGTGCACCCTGACCTCCTGTCCTCTTTTGCTTTGTATCTATGGCTTCTGGTGTCTCTATTGTTTCCTGGAGGCCTGTGTCCCTGGCAGTGCACTGCCTCTAATTATTGTGCCTGAGAAAATTTCTGTATTCCTATTTAAAATATTTATTCTTGACAATTTTATACATCTATATAAAATATGATCATATCTACCCCCCATTTTTCTCTTCCAACCCCCTCCATAATCCCTAAACAAGTCTCTTTCTCTAATTTGTGTCCCTATTTTTAGATAACCCATTAAGTTCAATTAGTGCTGCTTAAATGTCCATTTTCAGGGGCTATCCACTGGATCATGGGAAACATACCAGTGCTTCTACACTCTCCCAGCAACTGTCAACTGTTAATACCTCCTTAGTGTTGGCTGGGGGCCTGGGAATCATCTCTCACATCCATGCTGGAGTTCTGCTGTCCTGCTCTTATGTTAGTCTTGTTGTGTAATACCAGCTGCTATGAGTTCATGAGTACAATGGCCATGTCCCGAAGACAGCATTTCACAGCAGGCCTCACCATCCTCCAGCTCTCACATACTCTCTGTCCCCTCTTGTGTGACGTTTCTTCACACCCAGTACTGTAGTTCTGGTAAAAGTCCCTGGTTGAGGAGGTCATAGGTTCTGGATAGAACCTTCAGAGATTTCTTTGCTAAATGGCCAAGGTGTCAAAGTGTTTTCTAAATATCCATGATTATTCCCATAGACCTATGCCATCCTCAGTCTTGGTCAGAGAAACTTCCCTTTAGTGGGTAGCAGTCATTTAAGACATGCAGAACTGGGAAAAGTGCTGTGAACGAATGATTTGGTGCTTTGTTTCTGTTTAGAAATCATTCTTTTTAAAATTTGTTTGCTTTACTTTCTAATCACTGTCCCCCTCCCTCCCCTAGTCTTTGTATATCTGATCTCTCCAAGACTTTTATCTTGAATGGGTGTTGGATTTCACCAAAGGATTTTTCAGCATTTGATGAGATGATCATGTGTTTTTTTTTTCTTTCAGTTTGTTTATATGGTGGATTACACTGATGGATTTTCATATGTTGAAACATATATATTTTATTATATACACTTGGTCAAAGTTTCTGGGGAATTGTGACTTGATGTCAATGATATAAAGTAGGAATATAAGTAGGATTCAGTCTTTTTATAATTTTTTATCCACAATGATGTTGCCTGACTGATTCCTGAATCTTACTATCGCCCTCACTATAGGTTTATTAGAAATGTTTTCTTGAAGTCAGTGTGATTAACACAGAGGCTTTCTGGAAAAAGGCAACTTCAGCTCTGGTGTGCCAGAACTCAGCCAGAACACACAGAATCATGTGAGCCTACTGCCACCTGCTGACTGGAGACAATGAAGCAATGGCCATCTATGCTCACTTAGCTTCCAGAAAATTCTAATCTCTGTCCTAAAGAAGTGTTTCTCTCAGAATGGAAATGTATATAATAAGCTTTTGTAAAGACAGCACAGATTCTGACTATAACTGCAAAGGATTTGTGACTGAGAAGGCCTGCATAGATGACTGAGTCCCTCTTAAGTTCTTCAGAAGACTGATAAGGTCTCTAGTATTTCTCATGAATGATTGAAAAGGTCCCTTCCATCCTTCTTGGATAAACGAGAAGATCCTTCCCATATTCCATGGATGACTGAGAGTGTCCCTTCTGCCCTCCAAAGATGGCTGAGACTATCCCTAAGCTTCCACAGATGACTGAGTAGGTGTCTATCAGTTCTCATGGGTGACTTGAAAGGGTTTCTCGTAGCCTCTGTGAATGAATGGTGTCCTTCAGTGAACTACAACTCACCTTTATAAAGTCTACTATAAAGTGAGAGTGGAATTTAACACACACACACACACACACACACACACACACACACACACACACACACGACCACCACCACCACCACCACCATCACCATCATTTGATACTTTAGGATTTTTAACATAAAATGTCTTTACTACTTTCCTGATGGCCAAGGAGGTTGAAAAGTGTCACTGGCTTATTAACCACACTGAAGGGCATGTCCCATGTCAAAAGTAGTTGGTCACCATAAAATGAACTCCATGCCTTTGTGTTTGCGTGTTTGGAGTGTGGGAGAAGGAGGAAAGGGCTTTTTATTTTCTTTTCTTTAGTTCTAGAATTAAAAAAAATTATTGTTTTCTGTTTGCATGCTTATTTTGTTTTTTATTTTGTGTGTATGTGTGTGTATGTGTGTGTTTTGAGAGGAAAAAAATGAAGTTTAGTGAATAATGATGTGGGAAAATTTTAGAAGGAATTGGAGAAAGAAAGCATGATCAAAATATATTGTGTGGAAAAATAAAAATGCCTTCACTATAAAGTATGCTGCCCACTGAGAAATAGATTTTGAATATCGTGGGTAAGTCTGTAAAACATAATACAATCCTTTAGAAGTCATCAATCTCTCTGTTTAAAAAAAATGAGATGATCCAAAGGGAGTCAGGGTGAGTTAAGGTGATCTGAGGACCTAGCTACTGAGATCAGGTGTTTCTACACTTGCAGAGACAGGGCAGAGTTCAGAGGGCCAGTGACAGGGACACTCGACCGAAGCATGGAGAGATGAAACAGAGGAGATAGGCAGATGGAAGGGGTGCCCAACTTGAGAATATTCACAAAGAAGAAGTAAAGTGAGTTGTCTCTGATTTGTGGGAACTGCATTTATATAGGGAAGTTGTTGGAAATAATGGCTGAAATAAAGGCGTTTGAAAACAAATGCATAGCAATCAGCTGCCAGAAGTTTCTAGGCTAAGGCTGAGTTCACTGAGACACAGGACAGCCTATTTACAAACTGAGCATCCCAGATGAGAAAACAAGAAATTCTCTCTTGTTGAACATTTCTGTTTCTTTATCGAACATTTTCCACAGCCAAGGAAATAGTTTAAGAGGAAGAAAACAGAAATAGGACAGATCCATCCTCCAGTTCACACACTCAGAAAAGGTAACCAAGGCTCCAATACAAACATTGTGAGTACATCAGAATATAGCATCTGGAGTAAATGACAGGAATTGGGAAAGGAATACCCCACTGAGATATATATATATATATATATATGAGAAGTGCTTCATGCCAGTATGGTGAAGAACAGGGCATTCAAGTGAGGACTAAGGAGAGCCATGGCAGCCACTGAAGAAGGATGCAAGGTTATGGGTACTGAGCAGTTCAAAGCATCAGAAAGAGTTCATTAGGAGAAGTGAACACTGAGGCAGGGTCTTGGGAGTGAGTGGGAGGAAGAGAAGTTTCCTTGGAACTTAAGGATTTCAGAATATGGAGGTTGAGGAAGACAGTTACAAAGATGAGGCTGGAGAGTCAGGGCAGGTTTGATGTTGATCAAGTCACACCCAAGATGAGAGCTGGAAATGGGGTGGGGCATGGAGTTGCATCTTATAACAAGTACCTGTTCCCTCCTTAGACTAGATGAGCTGTTGGTTCCTGGGAGGGCGAGCATGTCCGAGTGTGCAGACATGTGAACCCAAGTCTGGTCTTTTTCTCTTGGCTGAGAAGTCTCTGACAATGACAGCAAAGGACTGACAGAGAATACTGTCTAGTACAGAGAGTAGTCAGATGTGTTTCTCTTCTGCTGTCACACTCTGTTCCTTTCCTCCTGAGAACAGACTTACCCAGGTATGGTCTGTGCCCCATGCAGTGTGACTTTGTTCCTCTGCCTCATCTTCCTTTCACTACATTTATTCATGAACAGCGACTGAACTCACTCATCAGGAGCCAGAGTATGACAAGCCCCTCTGACCCTGCCCAAGACTCCAGAACTTCTACCAAACTCCCTGTCCCCTTCCCAGGAGCCAGAGCTTGCAACAAGAGTCTCTTCTCTATACTTAGAACCCAGATAATATATGTGCCAAGCCCCCACCAATTCCCCAGGAGCTGGAACCTACAGCAAGGCCCCCACCTCCACCCTAGGAACCAGAATCTGTAACAAAATCTCTCTTCTCTCCCCAGCATTTGAACTCTGTAACATGCTCCCTTGTTCACTTTTAAGGAACCTCAACAAAGCTCCCCTCTGCAGTCGCATTTATAATAAGCTCTACTCATTCCAGGGGCTAAAGCCTATATCAAACCAATGCCCTCCTTAAGAGCCTACAACAACCCCCCATCTTCTCCTTATTGAGAAGCTTTGTTGGACCCTGCTGGTAAGGTCGAAGTCTGGCATTACTGGAAAGCCCCCAAGCTTGATGCTAACTGATGGACTCCCTTTTCTCAGTAGGTTTCCCTCTTCCACCTGATCTGGGGAAACCTGAATGGGGTAACCCTCTATCTGAGGATTGTCAAATAGTCCTCAGGGAAGTTACAGGCCCAACCTTTTCTCCCTAAGAAATCATCCCAGTGATCACCTGGGATTCCTGGAAACACCACCCCATGCTAATGAGACCTCTTGGAGACTTCCGTTTCAGTCAGTGACTTTTGTCCATTCCTGTAACTGTACCTGGAACTCTTTCCCCCTCCCCACTTCCCATGGGACAATTAGGTACTGCGTTTCCTTTCTTATGATAGAACCATTCTACTGCATGTAAATAAAGTATCCCAGACACTTCTACTCCCAGCAAATCAAACATATTCACCTCCAGAACCCCTCCTACTGCCCAAGGTTTATAATTTCCACTTTCATGAAATAAACTCCCTCTCCATTCTACCATCATTGTCTGAGACTTGGCTGTTGAGGGAAAGTCTAATGACATTGCTTCTGATAGGGTGATTTCAATGCTGAGATCTGGTTACCACTCCTTCTGAGGCATTCTCTTGATTGATTAATAAAAATCGCTGATTGCCAATTAGCTGGGCAGAAAGAGTATAGGAAGGTGGGACTTTCTGAGATTAGAACAGGAACCCTGTGCTTTACACAGAGGATTAGTTCATTCCAGCTAGGAGCAGGAAGAAGGGGGACATACCATGGGTTAGGAAAAAGAACCTCATTCCACATGGCCAGGAACATCAGCATAGCATGGAGAATAGCAGTCCAAGGATACGTATGTATATATGGGGTTATATTTGGGTAATAGAATTAAGAGCTGGCTTAGGTGGGCCAAGATTGCTCAATTAAGGCCAAGGCTTGTTAAAATCCATGTGGTATCTGTGTGTTCATTTATAATGGCTGAATAAGGATTAACAACCACCATACCAATTTAATATAACCTAAATACTAGTAAACAATTTAATGAATATTTTTCTACACTTGGCTATTTATTTTGAGCTTTCTTCACGTCTTGACCAGCACTGTCAGTCAGTCTGATCCCTGCCTCTGAGGGACCCTCGTCTCCTATACCACCCACTGCAGTTCATCTGTGGCAGCTGGCTGTTGGTTGTTCCTGTAGCAGCCACCAGATTTGCCTTGCTGCTGCTGTCTGGCCTGGGGCCAGCAGCTTAGCTAGAAGAGCAATAACCTTTCACTTGCATGACAGAGAGGGTTGGGATTACTCTGACCCCCTGCTTGCTTAGCCAAAAGAGTTCAACCCTTGGTGGGAGTGAAAGTCCTTTCTCCTGCCTCTCAAGGGTATCCTGTGGCATTGGGTGGATCCCATCCCAGGTTTCATCCTTTTCTGCCCAGAAACCAACATAGCCTGGACCTTGTGGCAGAGAAGCATATACTTCCAGCTTGGCGACTAACAAGACCCTAACTCCCCAGGAGAGTACCCAACAAGGCCCCAAGCGCCTCACCAGAAGCCACAGAATGACAAAGCTTAGGTTCCATAGGATGCCTTTTCCATTTCAGTGAACCTGTAACTGGTCACTGATGAGAGACATTGTTCTTTCTGATTAAAGCTATGGCCACCTGATTTTAGTGGTCCCTGTGATATTCACCCAATAAGTCAACACTCTGTGGAAAGCAAGGAAATCCTCTGGGCCTAGTGGATATGAATGTGTGAGAAAGGAGCAGGAGGAAATGGGCTTTTGGACATATGGCCATCCACAGTGTGGATTCTGGTGATAGATATTAAAAAAAAAAAGAGGGCAACACACCAGTATAGAACTGCTCTGCCTGTCCAAGCCACTGACGGTTGTCTCCCTTTGCTCTTGTCTCTCACCTAAACCAGACTTCAGCTGTGGAAAGTTCTTGGATTGTTAGTGGTCATGGAACTCTTCTCTTAGCCATGTGTGTGTTGCTATGTTGAACTCTCTGTATAACATCCTGCTTCCATGATGCAAGAGGACCTCCTACTCATCTCCCATAAGGCCAAGTCCCAAATCATTGCCTCCATGCCCAATATCAGTGACATGTTCACTTGTCAGGGTCAGGGATTATTCTCTCATTAAGAAGCAGTTACTGATATGTAGACACACTCCACATCGGAGGGGTGGGATGGATGGGAGGGGAGGAGAGGGTGAGGTGGTGGAACCGGGAGGGGTGGAAAGAGGGCACTAGGATGAAGATGCAACTTGATGTAATAAATAAACATTATTAAAAAATCCCAAGTCTTATACAAGAAAAATAAAAGAAGAAGAAGCAGTCAGGAGACCTCACCTCTCTTTCATATCCCCCTTTGTCAGTGATATGTTACACTACTACTGCTACTACTATTACTAGTGTTAATACTACTACTACTGCTACTACTATTACTACTGTTAATACTACTACTACTGCTGCTACTATTACTACTGTTAATACTACTACTGCTGATACTACTATTACTACTGTTAATACTGCTACTGCTGATACTACTAGTCTACTAAATAGACAGCATTAAACAGACTTCTAATGCCTTATTGTTACACCCAAAGATTCCCACACCTCTCAACTCTCATCAGAGATGCCTCTTTGTAGGGGCTGATAGGTTAATATAAGTTAGATTTAGTGAA